>CM057450.1:596080526-596345526 GCA_016271365.2 Neoceratodus forsteri | reverse complement strand
AGTGTGGTTCATGATAAACTTAGCTGTAGAGTCAAGCCATACAAAAGTGAAGGTGCTGGACTTCAGGAGGGCTGATTTAAGCAAAATGGGAGCGTGCCTCAGAAAAGCACTAGCAAACAGACAAGAAGGAGGGGTGGAGCAACAATGGCAAAACATCAAAACCACCATCACAGAGGCAACAAACCTTTGTGTGAAGCAAATAAACAAATCAAAATGAAAGAAAAACACACTATGGTTCTCAAAAGAAGTGGCAGGGAGGGTAAGGTAGAAAAAGATAGCATTCAGGAAGTATAAGGAAACACAGAAGGAGCAGGACAGAGAACTGTACCAGTTAAAGCAGAAGGAAGCAGGGAAGGTAGTCAGAATAGCAAAGGCCCAAACTGAGGAAAAGATAGCTAACTCTGTTAAGAAGGGGATAAACCTTTATAGGTACATTAGGAGCAAAGAAAGACTAGGCAGGGATACTGAGGCTGAATAAAGAGGAAGGTGGTTGGGCAGAGGAGCGTAGTGAAAAGCAGGGATACTGAATGAATTCTTCTGCTCAGTATTCACAATGGAAAAGCAGGGGGAGATACCTAATCCAGTCAATAGAAACACTCTGGATAGGAGGAGTTGATAGTAGTCCTTTCACAGAAGAAAGGGTTATGAAATAACTCTTAAAAATGAAGGTGGATAAAGTAATGGGGCCTGATGGGATTCACCCCAGAATTTTAAAAGAACTAAGGGAAGAACTAGTAACACCACTGACTACCTTTTTTAATAAATCATGGGAGGATGGTGTGGTACCTGAGGACTGGAGGAGGGCAGATGTGATTCCCTTTCACAAAAGAAGGAGCAAGACAGAGGCAGGAAACTATAGACCTGTCAGTTTGACCTCAGTGGTAGGGAAAATTATGGAATCACTTCTGAAGGAAAGATTTGTTGAGTACCTAGAGGCCAGTGGGACACCGGGCCCAAGACAGCATGGATTCACAGCAGAAAGGTCATGTCAGACAAATCTAATTGATTTCCTTGACTGGGTGACCAAAGTAGTAGACCAGGGAGGGGCTGTGCACATGGTCTACCTAGACTTTAGCAAGGCATTTGACACAGTCCCGCACAAAAGATTAATAAACAAATTAACCAGCCTGGGAGTGGGTCCCAGGGTGGTAGCCTGGGTAAAACACTGGCTGGACAACAGAACACAGCTGGTAATAGTAAATGGAGTCCACAGTGAAGAAAGGGGGGGTTACTAGTGGGGAATCGCAGGGTTCAGTACTGGGGCTGGTCCTTTTTAATGTCTTTATAAGTGACATTGCAGTGGGACTGGAAGGGAAAGTATGTCTCTTTGCAGATGATACAAAGATCTGCAACAAGGTTGATACACAAGGTGGGTTGGAAAAGATGAAAAGGGACTTGGCAAGGTTGGAGGAATGGTCAAATGTACGGCAGCTTAGATTCAATGCAAAGAAGTGCAAAGTAATGCACCTGGGAAACAAAAACCCAGGGGAAGAGTACACAATGGGGGGTGAGATACTGACAACAACAAAAATGGAAAGGGACCTGGGGGTAGTCATATCAGATGACCTAAAGGTGGGCCAGCAATGTGAGAAGGCAGTAAGAAGGACTGGGTGGATACTGGGATGCACAGGGAGAGGCATCACCAGTAGAAAACAGGAAGCTGTTGGCCCTCTGTACAGACAGTTGGTAAGATCACATCTGGAGTACTGTGTACAGTTCTGGAGACCCCATCTCCGCAAAGACATAGAAAAGGTTGAGGCTGTCCAGAGGAGGGCAACCAAAATGGTGCATGGTCTGCACCAGAAGACATATGAAGAAATACTAAAGGAACTTAAGATGTATAGCCTCGAGGAAAGAAAGGAGAGAGGGGACGTGATAGAAACTTTCAAATACCTCAAGGGAATCAACAAAGTCCAAGAGGGTAGCATCTTTCAGAAAAAGAGATGTGCAAGAACAAGGGGGCTTAATTTGAAGATAGAGGGAAGATGGCTCAGAGGTAATATGAGGAAGTATTTCTTCACAGAGAGGGTTGTAAATGCATGGAATGGCCTTCCTGAGGAGGTCGTAGAGTCAAAAACAGTGGAGGAATTCAAGAATGCATGGGACAGACATAAGGCAATTCTAGTAGGTGGTAGGAGGAAGTAGGCTGTTGGTTAACTAGGATCTGCAACTTATCCGTTAGGTAGGGAAATGGGCAGACTAGGTGGGCCAAGCGGTCCTTATCTGCCATCAAAGTCTATGTTTCTATGTTCTACAGTATGTTTATGTTTGTGTAAGATTAGATGCCGTAGTGTCGGGGAGTGGTGGAGTAGACAATGGTGGGTAGCAGTGTCAGCAGTAGTGTACAAATTTGAAATTCCTGGCTAAACTCCTGGTCTGCTTTCATTTTCAGTTCACCCTCACTCTATTTTCTAGAAACTGCAGAACCTCCCACTACTACTCCCCCCCCCCAAGAATGAGTCAGCTGGGTGCTCGTGAGTTGGATGAAGGGAGGCTGCAAGCGAGTGTAGTAGTGGGTGTTTTACGTGGAAGCAGGAAGCCCACAGGGTCAAAATGGAGGCCTAGGCACTGCTTGGAATAGCCAACCTGACTGGTGTGATGAGCCTCTGAGGTAAGAGCAGAGGGAAGAAGGTGTCATAGCTGGCCTCAGTATAACGTTTCAGTAGAAGAAAAGTATATTGTTATGGCTTATGACATGTAGCACTGACTCCAAACAAATCAATTTCCTAGTCCTAGTCCTAGTGGTTCCATTATTTTATTAACATAATTTCTTTGATAAGGGCTAAATTAGGAATTGTTTGGACTACACACTTAATTGTTATTAAATGAAAATTAGCAGCATGTGCTACATGCCTAAATGATGTCAATAAATTTTCCATGCATCAATACTATGTGTTAAAAATTGCTGATACACATCAATATGTATTGGTATATGTATTAATATATTTTAACACATATTGGTAAAAGAAAGGTGTGTCAATATGGCATAGGCATGTAGTGCTGACTCTGAGCTGTAATGTAAAAAAAAAAAAGTATTAGTTACATTTCTAACCCAAACAGTTCCAATATTAGCCCATATCAAAGAAAATATGTTCCATAAGCAAGGCCACTGATTTACAGTGATTAAAGCAATGAAATTCCATTTTCATGTCGTGAAATTCTGGAAATTGCACCAGTGGCTGTTTGTCTAATTTCTGGCTTTTACTGGGATTCTACTGTCATTCTTTTAGTGTGTGTATAAATAATCAGAATAAAAGAAGACTTAATAAGCAGAGCATGAAATGAAGCAAATCAAAAATAGTACATGAAGCAATCATAAGCAAAATACCAGTTCGGGAAATTTACTGATTAGGTATAAAATACCAAATTCCATGAAATTTTCTTTTTCCAGTGTTCAGGCAGTCAAAATTCAAGAATTTTACTGGGTTCTCTGGTAAAAACTGAAAATTGGTGGCCTTGTTCATAAGGTATTACTTTGGAACTGTCAAGGTTAGCGGCTTAGTTTTTTCTAAAGAAAGTTCTGAGTCAGCCCTACTGTACATGCCTGATCATGTTGATATGTATCAGTATGCATCACAATGCTTTGATATATGTTTTCCTATGACAGTTAAAAAATGTTTTTAAATGCATCTTTTTCATGTTCTGATTTTCATTCAGCTTAAACAAGTAAGAATGGCATCATGTTCCAGTGGGTTGTATTTCTCTAAAGTGATGCAATCCAGTCATAAAAAATCAATTTCCCAATGACCCACCCCATGATCTTGCTATGCTTTTGCAGGCTTCGCCTTCAGCTTCTATGAAGGTGAGACTGGCAAACGTTAATCTTTGGACACATTTATAAACACACATTGTACACTATCATTTAGACATTCTGGACTCTTGTGCTTTTGAGGATCATTTCGTATCATAGAGGATGCAGGGCACATCTGTAGCCACCGAGCATCTTGGCAGTCCCTGATTCCCAATACATCTTTTCACAGCTGGACAACTGTATACACCTATCTCTTAAGCAGCACCTTTTACATGGCACTTAGTAGCACCTGATATCTCTTTCTCTCTCTCCTGGTTTCACTATTTACTCATCCACTGGGTGGATCCTTCCTGCAGGCAAACCTATACATGGCACAAGGTCTCTTAAATAACATCTAGACCCCTGAATCAGACACAGCAATCTCAAGGCAGCTCATTTATAACCAGAATGCTGGTGTCCTGGAATTTAGGGAAAGACTTATGCATCTGTATTGCTGCCAAATTACTGGACCTCTCCAGTGACTCTAGATTCTCAATTCAGATTAACAGTGTAGCAGTATGGATTAACCTCTTGAGGGACATCCTCCCCTACAGGCCCATCACCATATCTATGGATGTTCTCTCTCAATTGTAGGCTTTCAGGCAACTAGAGACTATATCTATGATAGACCTGAGCCACACCCTGAAATGCAGACCCATGGTGCCACACCCTGAGTCTGGCAAGTCATCCCAGGCCAGTTGCAAACAGTGCCATGACAGCAGATCTCCTTCCTCCAATGTGGGTCCAAATCTCCTCTCTCCCCAAAGTTCTCAAGGTCATATCCCAAAATGATGAACTAGAGTTTCTGGACTCCCCTATTTACACCCCCTACAGCCATAGCAATCCCCAAATGGAATCTTAAGAGCCAGTTTTCTATTGACCCCTTGTTTACTTATTCTAGAAACATTTTTTGTATCCTGCACAGGGCGTCCTGTACATACCAGCTGTTTTGTTTTAGAAGAGACTGGTACTTTCCTGCAAAACAACCAACCCCAGATTTGCTAAATGGTGTTTAAATATTCCTTCCCATTGAAATCAGTAGATTGGGAAATGCTGCAGAATTTCTGACACAAAAAGAGAAGCACCAGCTATGAAAGAGTGTCAGGGGCCACAAAATGTTAGCCATTTCTACGGTTTTCTCAAGTGGCCAGATATTTTAAATTACTCTGAATAAAATTACCTTTCTTACTATATACAGTAGGTGCATGTGGCCTGGTTCTCCCTTCTACAATTAACTAAATAAAACCTGAGCAGGCATATCCCCTTAATTTCTTGCTGATCCCCACTCTACTGATTGCCCTGCCTGTTCTTATTTTTCATGTTTAAAAAATAGATTCCAAACCTCAGAGACCTTTAACAAAGTGTCTGATAAATTTCCTTTAAAAAATGTATCTGGTTCAGGGTTCTTCTATCCCTAATTCAGATCACTTGTTTGTTAGTGCAGTCTCATTACTGATACATTTGCATATGTTTTCTCTTATCTCAATTTGTTACACTTGATCAGTACCTCTCCCCAGGGTGGCACTAAGCATGCAGTCAATTCACACTAATCTTTGGACAGTTGGAGACTGAGAAACTGCACGGTGTGGAACCTATCCCATGACGATAATGATTGCTGTCTATCATCATGTTAACAGACTGGGTGACAGCTGCTAATCAGCTCACACAGGTGGAATCTCCTTCTGTTCCACAACAACCTCTCTGATACATAGGATCAAATTAGTCTGAGTGCACTAGACTTCTGGAAGGTCACTGTGTACACTGACATGCATTGCTACATGCAGGCCAGCCAAATTGTTGTATCCTATTTCAGCTCTGAATAAAGACTTTTTTCTTGGTGTGAAAATTAAACCATTTTCAAAGCACCCCAAATGTTTCCTGTCTGACTTAAAAAAAGCATTGCATACTGCTGGCCTTATGAGGTGTACTGATGACAACAGAAGCCCACAGGAATGAATGGGTAGGTCATCCATCCATGTTTCCTAAAATGATGCCTGTGTTTGATATGTAAGGGGAATGACGGTCTTGGAGTGACTGTAGCTATGCAGACTGGAGTAGGCCCCTGAGGAAGTGAAGCAGTAGAGGTGGGCAAGCCAGGGTTTTTTCACCGAGAGCCAAGCCAAAGCCGAGCCAGGGATCTGACTTGAATGTACGATCCAAAACACAAGTGGAGCCCTGGCTGATGCATGCTGTTTTATGCATAGGGGTTGAATATTTCAGACACTACAGTAACTGCTCAGGCTGACAAAAATGCCTACTGTGACCATAACTGGCTCAGCTTGAGCTTGACTCTCAATTGCTTATAGAGGTCGAATCGAGCCAGGCACTAAGCTTGAGCCAGGCTTGAGTCTGTTCTGACTTGTCCAGTTCTATGGAGAAGAATAAAGTTTAGAGTGACTGAAGTTGGAACACTGGAGTAACCACATCTATTATATGACTAATGTTTACATCACATTATTTTTCATTAGGACATATATTTATATTTGTTTATATAGTATTAAGATGAGGAAGGATGTTGCTGGCAGTGACTGAAGCTAGGCGCACTGGAGCAGGACTCTGAGGAGGAAGAGGAAGTCTGGAGTAACTAAATGTATGCACACTGGAGAAACAGTATCTTTTATATGATTCAATAATTATTAATAAGAAATGTATTTATGCTTTTTTTTATGTTACATTAGGACAAGAAAGAATGAAGTAATCAAAACATATTGGCATTGAACTGGGAACATTTTCAAAGAACTATAAGGTGGCATTTGGCAAACAGAATTATTATTGACATACAGTTGAGAATACAGATTGCACAATATCTGCCTGTACATACAACATTGCAATGTTCAGTCATAAGCTGGGCATTTTATTATATTTGTATACCAGATTTTCAGTGTAGCTTTCATATTACCCCCCAAGGCATGTGAAGATTTTCAAATCCCTGTCAAAATGTCATTCTGTGCCACAGGTGTGAAAACACATTTTGGCCAGGATTTGAAAAATGACAGCTGTCACATACATGAGGTGGTGTGACAAAATGGCTAAGTTGTAAATTTGGGGTCAAAATATTAAAAGCTACCAAAGTTATAAACAAGTATATAAAAATCTCAATATATACTCATAACTGTGTTGTTTTTTAATATGCTGATCTCAGATTTATAACATAGCCTTCTTAAGACCCCACCTCATGAACCCAGTAGGTGAAAATATTCAACAGTGACTATGAAATCACCTTTCTAGCTGCATTTAAGAAATTCCACCATCCTTCTTCATGAGAAGACATTCAAAAAAGGCCATGTTGAAATTTTGGTGTAAAAATATTAAAAAATGATACAGTTACAAATAAAAGCTCAAACCCCCTTAAAATACATTAAACTAGACCTACCTTATTTTCTCATATTGCAATTTCCATTTCTAGTTCCAGCTGCAAGACATGTCTTTGATTGGAGAGTAGATCTTCATCATGGGATATGGTCAGGTAGTCAGGTGAATGAGGGTGTGTGGGAGGTGGCATGGTGGGTGCTGAGTGGGGAGTCATTTGGGTGTGGGGGTATGGGGGGGTCTGATCAGTGATGGTCTGTTTTCTGCTTTCAGGTTTAATACCAAGATAAGATTAATGAAGAATGTTTTTCTTTTTTTAACAGGGGAATCTAGCTGACACTGGGGAATGGGCACCCGAGTGTCAGAATACTCTTAGGTGGCACTGGAGTTGGGCACCCTGGTAACGCCATGATATTTTTGGACTGGGGGATGGTGATCTGAATGGGAATGGGAAGATACAAGTGGTACCAGGAGTGGGCACTCCATTCTACTTTTTGAATACATATAAATATAGGCTAGGCTAGATAGATAGATAGATAGATAGATAGATAGATAGATAGATAGATAGATAGACAGACAGACAGATAAAAGAGAGGGAGAGAGAGAGAGAGACAGACAGATGGACAACCAGCTCATTGCAGTATGAAAAATATTCTGGTTAGGAAAGGTTTTTCCCCTTTTTTTAGGTGGACAGATTTATCTTTAAAAAAAGATAAATACCACATATCATGTTTATAAGGTGACTCGTAAAATGAATCTTGAAATTTGGGGACAAAATAAAAACAAATATTAATAAATGTTGTGTGTAGTATCAGATTTTACCCCAGCAGGTAGTGCTTTGTGATCCCATTCCAGTGAGCTGAGTTCAGGGGTGAGCTAGGCTGGGGGGATGGTGCTGTTATGTGACACCTCCACAGCCAGGGAAGGAAAAGTATAGGGTTGCCCGTATGGGTCTAGGTACCATATAGTGAAGAGAATTCTTCTTCTGGCATAGGGCCTTATACCTCTGCACCTGTGGGTGGTAGATGGCCCTGTGCTGTGGCTGAGACACGGACATTTTGTGCATCAGTATCTGCAGCCACATGGAAGAGTCCTACATGGTATGACAGGGTGAGGATGCACCTATCACAGGGTATGAATTGGGAGTGGCTGGTGATAAATGGGATCACCATGAAAAGGACCCCCCTCCCATGATGCCAATTAAAAAGTTAAAGATATTCTGTTCTGTCCTGTATCTGCCCCCCATGTACTTACTGGTCTTCTGTTTCACTTTTCTATCCTCTTCTGTTGTCTTTGTCTTCTTTCTCCTTTCCTTCTCTGAGTCCTCCCTCCCCCAAGGAACAGACAAGTGGTCTGGGAAGCCCCTACCCTGGTGGCCACTGAAATGGCCTGGAAGGAGTGACTGCATGATTTAAATATGGTCTCCCTACAGGGAGAATAAAACAAAATATGGTACACCATGCTATCTTCTACTCCCCACCTGCATTGCTAGTGGCAGGACTAAGTTAAGAGAGACAAAGAGAGAGAAGGTGATACGTACAATATGCCTCAGAGACTAAAACAAAGGTGTCCCACTGTCCTACCAGCCTGGTGCACACCCAAGTCCAGGTAGCCAGTAGGGCATGAGAATGGGAGTGAACCTTACCCTTGGGGTCCTAAGCTGTCCATGTTTCCTGACATAAATCAACAGCAAACAGATGAAATACTCTAGGGATAGTGCTCCTGGTTAGTATGCTGCCCTCCCCCCAAGCTTCACAAGGGACTGATTGTATATGCCAATCACTTAGCAGGCCAGCCAGAAAATGCTGAGCCTCACAAATGGAAAAGGGACTGCAGTTCCCCAAAATAAAACAGACACTCTCAGCCCAGAACAGAGGAGCGCTGCTGTCTTCCGGCCTGAGTGGTGGTTTGTCTACCATGAGTGTTCATATAAAATGCAAAGACAGCAAGAAAGCCGACATAAAATTGTTTGTTTCAATTTCTTGTATAGCTCACTATGTATATAAATAGAATACTAGATAGATAAGTGTGTATTGCAAGGTAATAATACCATCGAGAGGTTTCTGGGACATGGAATCTCGAGAGCGAAGTTTGAGAGGTTCTAAAGTCTCCAAAACCTCGAGATGGTATTATTATTTTTTTTTTTTGATGTTATTTCTCAGGAGCCTCCCCCCGCACTCCGCCGTTCCTCCGGCGCCATCCCCGGACATGAGACCCCCTCCCTTCAGCACCCCGCGACTTACCCTTCGCGGCAGGGTGGTGGGGAGCGACTCAACCCACCAGAACGGGTCCATGCCAGGGAGGCGTCCTCCGGGAATGGCGACGGGGAACAACGTCGTGCTGCGGCTCCATTTTTTTCCCCTATTTTTCTCCCGGCAGGCATGGCGTGCAATGACACGCGGCGACTGATGCACGCACGCTCCGTGCGCACTAGTCAAGCATCTGCCATGTCCCACCTCCCCTGTCTCTGTGGCTGCGTGTTGTCGATCCCCAGCCTCCGCTGGTCAGGCAAAGCACCGGCGCCCAGTCCCCACCCGAGGATGGAGAGCAGTCACTCGGACGCTCACTGCATCTCCTCCCGCCGACCCCGACAACCCGTGTCGTTCTCAACATGGCCGCCGGGCGCGGGCGAGGTGTAGCGATCAGCGCCTCAACCCTCAGCGCCACCGGGCTGGCTGAGATGGTATTATTGGCTTGTAAAACACTTATCTTTCTGTTATTTTTTGTAATAGATGGATCCATTGATAAATATTACAGTTGGAGATGACCTTTGAACTGTAGTATTATCAGCAAAAATGATAGTATTATCACTTTTCAGGATAGTATTATTGAGAGTAGTAATGTATTACTGGGAAATTTTTGTATAACTTAGTATAGTATTATTGAGGTTTATCCATATATATATATATATATATATATATATATATATATATAAAAAAATGTGTTAATGCATCATTTAGTACTGAAGCAAAAAAAAAGTCAGGAAATGGGACATTAGAGTTGAACCCCTAACTCCCCCCACACCCTGATCCTCCACAGACTGACAGACTCCAGGGTGTGTCATTGGGGTCATAAGGCCCCCTCAAAACCCTGAAAATGTCAAGTAAAAAGACCAAACCATTTAAGAGTTATTTAATTCTTTGACTGTGAGGCTGCAAAAAAATTGGCTGCGATCGTGGCCGAAAATTCTTCTTTCGCAAATCATATGTATAAATTTTCCCATTGACTTATAATGGGAACTTCAAACTTTAATAACCTTTGAACGGATTAAGATTTTTTTCACCAAATAAAAAGTGGAATGTTCCTTGACCCAAGCGCTTTCAACCTTCCAAGCTTCAGACTGGCAGATGACACAGCAGCCTCCCAGCACCATGGACAAATACTGTGCAAAAATGGTGAAAAGTGCATTTTTTGGTGCTTTGCTGTGCAAAGATCATATGTCCAACCAGAGCACAACTTGGCAAATCAAGATATCTAAAATCCCACACTGTGCATACCAAATTTCATACAAATTCATTGAACGGTTGAACATGCAGAATTTGAAGTCTAACATTCAAGTACCTACTGAACCCTAAATATAGGGCGTGACCGCGCCCTACTATATATATATATATATATATATATATATATATATATATATATATGTAGCACTGCTCAGCTATAAGTAAAGACACAGAGAGTGGGATATTCAGAACTGCGCCTGGCAGGGGCACAAGCCGGGCGCAGTACAACTGGGATGCGCCAGGGCATGGACTGAGTGATAATCAATGGTGCTGTGCCATGGCCCAGCATCATTGAATATGGCACTGTGGTCACCCGCATTGCGCATGGTGCAGTGGCACTGCACCAGCGCCAAGTAATGAAAGAAGAACGAGATGCGCTGAAGCGCAAATTCCGTTGCGCCAGGGCGCATCAGCGCGATATTCAGCAGTGGACATGCAAATGGGCCCATAATGCATGCAAGGCACAAATGGGGATATTAGCATGTCATTATGGCCCCATTTGCATGCAGGTGCACTGATTCCTGGTGACTTGCACCTGGTGCCCTGCTAGGCCACAGCCATTGTGGACCGACGCCCCCTGCCCGCACCGGCAACGTGCTCTAAGCCCAATGGATTCAGTCACATATCCGGACTATGTAGTACGGTACGGTCTGCATGCCCATTGGCTGACTCTGTGGACCAATGGGCATACAGCCTTACTATATGCAGTCAATTGGCGGGTGGCCGGTCAGCTTGTGAGTGGGGAGCTGCCGCCCACCGCTGACCTGGGGGAGCGGGGTGGTGAGACCCAGTGGACAGGTGGGGAGGGGGGTACCGCTGGACCGCCAGGGATGGTTTGGATGTTTACATTATTAAACTTATGCTGGCAATTGGGCTGGAAGCAGGGATATTGGGCATTTTATTTCTGTACTTCTGCCTGCGATCAGGCTGGAGGCGATCCACTGGACCATCAGGGATATTGGACATTTTATTTCTGTACTTCTGCCTGTGATCAGGCTGGAGGAAGTCCACTGGACCACCAGGGATATTGGACGTTACATTTCTGTACTTATGCCTGTGATCGGGTTGGAAGCAGTCCACTGGACCACCAGGGATATTGGACATTTTATTTCTGTACTTCTGCCAGTGATCGGGCTGGAGGTGGTCCACCGGACCACCAGGGATATTGGACATTTTATTTCTGTACTTCTGCCAGTGATCAGGCTGGAGGCGGTCCACTGGATCACCAGGGATATTGGACATTTTATTTCTGTACTTCTGCCCCTGATCAGGCAGGAGGCGGTCCACTGGACCACCAGAGATATTGGACGTTACATTTCTGTACTTATGCCGTCGATTGGGCTGGAAGCGGTCCACTGGACCACCAAGGATATAGGACGTAACATTTCTGTACTTATACCCATGATCAGGCTTGAAGCGGTCCACTGGACCACCAGGGATATTGGACATTTATGTTTTATACTTATGCCTGCGATCGGGCATGGGGGGGGCACTACCATGACAGACGGTGGCACCAGAACTCGGGTGTCCACCCACAGCTGGCAGCTGCTGTTTCGCACCCTGCAATATGACAGCTCACCTGTGAGTGGCCAGCTGTTGCTTCTGTTTTTTATGGCTCAAGTGTGTGCGGCGCAGGAAGGGGTTGCGCCTGCATCTGCTCAGCACATCCCAGGCTGAATATTCCCAGGATGTCGGGTATCTGTGGCGCATCCCCTACTTGCCGCGCCACATTACTGATACGCCTGGCGCATTGGATTTGTGCCATGCATTTTCCCCTTTTGAATATCACGTCAAGTGATCAGTGGGTTGCGATCACAACCCTTCTG
The DNA here is from genome assembly GCA_016271365.2 of Neoceratodus forsteri. Taxonomy (NCBI): domain Eukaryota; kingdom Metazoa; phylum Chordata; order Ceratodontiformes; family Ceratodontidae; genus Neoceratodus; species Neoceratodus forsteri. The sequence goes on along the minus strand of CM057450.1, from coordinate 596,333,098 downwards.
AATATCCCACCCAGACTGTTTTACAAAAAAGGTGTATTGACTGCAAAACATGAAGAAATTAAAAGAAAAAGATAATTAAAACATAGTGCCTCTTAAACTTACCTGCACAAAGCAAATCCAGTTTGCAGAAAGGCTGTAAAGACCTTTACTCACCTGTTGTATATCATGCAATCCAGAAAAATATGCACATAGGTGGAGATATGATGAAATTAGATGCTCTAATTAGGGTACTTAAGATCTTGCTTGATTTCAGAACAACTTTACTAAAATGTCAGTCATATGAGCATAAAGTATATACTTATCTAAATGTATAACTGTTGACACTGAAAGGAAAAAATCGTACTTGAAGAAATAAAAGCCTAATTATTTTAAAGTGATGTAATAATCATGTGACAAGACCATCATGTGACCCTAGGGAGGAATATAAAAGGGAAGTGTTTTTTAGTTGGAGAAGTCAGTTGGAAGAGAAGAGCTGAGATGAGAGGTGCTGAGAGTTATGCTCTGACCAGAGAAAAGGACCAAAGCTTTTTGAAATAACAAATAAAGAGGCACTGAAACCCCAAAAAGGCCTTATGCTTTAATGAGGTAATGCTATCTGTTAAAAGCAGTTCTAAAAGTTTGCCTGCCATCTAAAGAAAGTTGCTTGATGAAAGACTGTCACATGGTTAAAACAGCCTTGATCATCCTGAAATAAATTGAACTGTGGTCTGAACTGTTCATATTTTCAATAGACACAATAAACATATGCCATGCCAAAGGCATTTAACTGACTTTTGTGCCTGTCTGACTCTCTGTGACCCCAACCCCCGTGAGTCCTGCACTTCTGCAGCTCACCAGACAGCCACATGAATTCTTGACATCCATCGCTGCACAGAAATGAAGGACCAATGGGGCCCTGCTCTTCTGTAGGAGGCCAGAGTCATCCCTTGGTGCAGGGTTCAGAGGGCCCTGTGTATCTTTATCTGTTCATGCAGGTCCCAAAAGGACTTGCATGAATTCCACTATCTCAAAAGTAAAGAAAATCTTTGCAAAAAAATTTAATTAAAGCACCACTTAGTGCTGAACATAACAAAAAAAGTAAGGAAATGTAACTCACCACCTCCCAAAGCAGCAAAAGAACACACAAGAAATATACATATTCTTTGCAAAAAACGGCATTAATGCACCAATCAGGGTTTAATGTTATGCAACAAAAGTAGGGAAATGTAGTGTTAGAGTTTTCAGTCCTAACTCCTACACCCACCACCTCAAAGCTGCAAAAGGACAAGCCCACACAAGCAACCACAGACAGCCATCATCAAGCAAGACAAACAACATACAGCTGTTTCCAGATGACACAAATGCAGTAGCACTGTTGTGCTGCCTTGATGGATTTGTATGTGTGACTCCATAAGCACAGGCCCCAATGCAGTCACACCTATATGTGTATGTTGTACTGCATGTATGAGTATGGGGCTTGTGCCTCTGTAGTCAGAAGTGCAGCAGCACCACCTAGGATGCAACATAGAAATGCTGCAGTATATCACAAAAATGCTGCAGTACGCTGCAGGGAAGAGTGTTATTCAGTGACAAACCTTTTTTTTACTGCACTGCAGTGTGGCTGGCCCCCCGTACTCATGCGTGCTCTATGAGGTACCTCACTTGATAGCATGACACATTAGTACATGCTTTTCTATATGTCTCTGCATATGAAAACTGCTACTCCCATGAACAATTTCTAGATTCACAGCTGAAACCATTATACCCACATCCAACAGTACTTCTGTCCATATAACTGCATTCCCCAGGTCTGCTCTTCAGAATTCAGAAGTTGGTGTGTATGTCTTAAACCTGTGGCTGAAGAGGCACAGGCCCCTCAGAGGCCTTCAATTCTGTAGACAGAAGTAGTGTAGCAACTTTGGTATTATGGATTTTGTGGCACCTGTGCTTCTGCAGCTAGAGGTCAGTGTGTATGTCTTATTTGGTTGCAGAAGTGCAGTCATGTCAAGTATGTGTATGTCTTACAATGTGCATAAGTACCTGAGGCTACAGAAGTGCTTCCCCATGAGGATGTGCACTTCTGCAGACAAAATAACTCTCATATTAGCTAATGAACTTGAATTACAGATAAACAAAACAAAGACACAGATAGTTATTTTTGGAAAAGGTAAATCAACAAGCTCTTGCAGAATGGGATTTTGCAAAATAGATATGGTTAAGTCTTATGTCTATCTGGGCTTAACAATGACACCAAAGGGTGCCTGGAATAAGCACATAGAAAGAATTCTCTTACAGGCAAAGAAAGTTGCTTTGGCCTTTGGGAAATTTAACTCGGCCTGTGGAGGTTTCTCAATTAGACAAATGATTTTAGCTATTAAAGCCAAATACATAGCACAAATAACCTATGTTTCTGAAATATGGGCCATGAAGAAAAGAGAAAGACTTATGATTCCTATACACAAGGTATTAAGGAAAACTCTCTTGGTTCTTGGATTCTTTCCAGCTTCATACATCAGAGCTGTGTTAGGCCTTGATAATACAGAAGCTGTTTTGGATACAAAAATAAATTTTTGGCTCAGATTGACTAGGCAGCCAAGTGATAAAATGACTAAGATGTGCTTGATGGAAAAACAAATTTGATGGGCACTGCCTGCTATAAGTCTCCTTGGCGTAATCCATTTATATAAAGCTGGAGAGAGATAAACTAAATATCCAGAGAGAATATGTATCAGAAGGTATTAAATTAAGTCTTCAATATAAGAAATATATCAATAAAAAAGTCAAAGATTACTAGATTAATATGGATAAAAAAAATTAGAATTTCGAGATTCTTACCATGGTTTGTAAATAATAATGAGGACAATTTAAGATTATAGCCATACTTGGAAATCTTGGCAGATCCCAAATTAAAAACTGCCTTTACGATCTATAAATTTGAAACCTTTGAAAGTAACATATTGTATAGGAGATATAGAAAGGATATAGACTATCAAGTCAATTGTGATTGTAATATTGGTGAACCAGAGAATCTTATTCATGTGGCGTGTAATTGCCCTTGGTACAATAGACCGAGATGGCTGCTTTTTAAATCGATTTTCAATATTGAAGATATTAGACAATTCTCTACTGACAGACATATACTGGTGAAAATTTTGATATATTACATGGATGAAGTAGCAATCAAAACTTTGGCTACTTACTTTCATACAATTTGCTGTATTAAGGCAAGAAAGGGTGCTTTGAGATTATTATAATTTATATAACAAAAAGACTATGGTAGAGTGAAGATTAGGTCCACTATGAGTTGAACTGGTATAGGTGATATACTTAGTCCGAAAAGTGTTTCCCAGTTAAAGATTTTGAAAGATGAATGTACAACACAAATAGAATCAAGGTTATCTTGACCATTTAATGCTGGAAATATTTTGGAAATGAAGTGCTGTTTATGTAATCTATATAGTGCAATAAGCTGTGAGACTATTTCGATATCTGTGCAGTATCAATTTTTGATTATAAGAATTTTTAAATATTTATGTTCTTTCATACTGTATTTGCAATCTGTAATTTATAATGACTAAATTGTCGAACAATAAATTTAAACTTATAACTCTCATATTTTGGGTATTGTGGATTTGTATCTGTGGCTGCAGGGGCCTGTGCTTCTGCACACAGAAGCAGTGTTGTGGTTTGTGTAACATTGATTTGTATCTGCAGAGACAAGTGAGTGTGTATTTCTTGTGGTGTGCATGCCACAGATACAAATTCACGAAGGCTGCACATCAGTGCTACTGCATTTGTGTTATCGGGAAGTGGCTGTATGGTTTTTGTCTTACCTGATAATGGCTATCTGTGGTTGCCTGTGTGGTCTTGCCCTTTTGGTGCTTTGGGGTGGGGTGTCTAGGAGTTAGGACTGGAAACCCTAACAATACATTTCCCTACTTTTATTGCATTAAGTTAAACCCTGATTGGTACATTAATGCAGTTTTTTGCAAAAAATATATATATATTGCTATACTACACACACATGCCCATACACACTGCACACTACCACTATGTTACTGTGTTAATAACACCTTAATAACATGTTGCTATCCAACACACTACAAATCACCCTAATAACACATGTAATAAGCACCTGAATAACACATTTAACAAGCCCATTAACAACTCCTGTAACAGCCATCCTACCCCCTCCCCAACATGATAGTAAAACACAGGACACAAGTAAAAATATGTAACCTAATGCATTATATAAAATTATACATAACAAAGTCCAGCATACTTTTGAAATAATACCATCTTGTAATTGAATAAGCTCATAAGGGCCTCTCACCCTTCGGGATCATTTGCTTTATGGCTTGTTCAACCCCTCAATGGTAATATCTGTCTGTCTGTCTGTCTATCTATCTGTCTGTCTGTCTGTCTATCTGTCTGTCCATCTATCAATTATAGGTGCACAGTAGTGCAGCTATAGTTATGGTTGCCCAGTCACTTCTATGCTAAACCCCAAATTTTGCACTTTAATAACTTTGCCACCGTACAACAGATTTACCTGACATTTTGCATGCACAGTGGGGCACCACAGGTCTCTGGATCTGACAAGTTGTGTTATGGTCGGATAGGCAATTGCAGAGCTACAGAGTACCAAAGAATGCACACAAATGGGGTTTTCTTGTGTTTCTTTGCTCGTGGCTACAGTCCACACAATTTGTCTATTTGGTCTGAAATCTTTAGGCAGGGAAGATGCAGTCTGGGTTACTGATATGCCTTTTGAAGATTTGGTGAAAAAATATTAAACTGTTCAAAAGTTATTCAAAAAATGAAGTTTCCCATTATAGTTAATGGGAAAAAAATATATGTGCCTCTCAAAAGCTGCTGCCAATACATTTTACTGTCACAAATAGCCCTTTTACTGTTGTGTGGCAGCCATCTTATTTTCTGCTAGCAAGAGTAAAAAATGTCTAGCGGTTAAATTTGGAACCCCCTAGGTAAATACTGACAGTTGTGTTTACCTAGTCAGGGCCTGAGGATCACAGCACTATCTTATTTGGGGGTCCCCCCCAAAGAAATGCCTTTTCATCGATCAAACCTCCTGTAGTGTCACAAATTGCAACAGAACAGATGTGACACTTTCGCAAATCATGAAAGTGGTGTGCCCATTCTGTCGCAAATGTTTGTGATACTGTCATAATTTGTGAAAGAACACCACCCAAAAACAACAAATGCTTGCCACCTGACAACATCAAAACAGTTGGGGCTTTTGGGCTGAAATATGCAGGGTGGCAAGCCCTGGTCCCACAGATGTGCCTTTTCATGGTTTGGTCCCAAAACATTCAATGAGCATTTTGTTACAGTGCTCCGAAGTTGAGAAATTTCACATAGGCTGACATTGCAGCGTCTGTGGCAACTTTTGATGTCCATATCTCAGAAATGATGTGAGATATGGATTTTTCGTTCTCTGCAGCCTGTGTGGATGTTTTGAAGTTGTGATTAAAACTGCAGTGGAAGGTTTTTCTGGGTTGCTATGGTTACTGAGATATTGCCAAATAACTGTTGCAAGGGTTCCTTTTCAGTACTATGGGGATGCTGCATGGCTCTGCACTTATGTGTAAGTGGGAGTGCAGAGCCCAGAGGCCCACGCTCCCACATACATATAATATTATGCAATAACTGGCCAATGTGAAAGGAGCGCAGGGCCTGGAGGGCCCGTGCTCCCACAACCACATACCAGTTACATTACACTTTCTCAAAAAGAAGGGAAATTCATTACAAAAAATTTCATTAATGCATCAGTTAGGGTTGATAGCACAGTGACACAAGTATGGAAATGTGATATCAGGGTTACCCCTACCACCCCCCCAATCTCCACACAACAACAGAAGTTGGGGTGTGCCGTGGGGTCATCAGGCCTAACTCTCACCCCATTCTCTTAAACCATAGCATATCAGCCTGTTTGCACATGGAATAGGGTGACAGTTAGGCCCGACAACCCCATTGCACTCCTTGATGTCTGTTGGTGTGTGGAGTGTGGGGGTGGGGTGGTGGTGGGGGATGGTGGTGGGGTAACCCTAACTTCACATTTCCATACTTCTATCACTGTGCTATCAACCCTAACTGGTGCATTAACAAATTTTTTGTCGTGAATATATATATATATATATATATATAACATATCTACAGTGGCACAGTCACACCACTCTATTTAGGGTTGAGCAGGGGTTTCTTTGTTAAATCTCAAAATTTTCATTTTAATATCTTCAAAACTGTTTAGAGGATTGGCATGAAAGATTGCATGCATGGTCTTGTAGGGTAGATCTCTTGATGTGCCAAATTTTGTTCTGGCCAAATGTGCGGGTTCTGAGATACAGATAGCAAAAAATGCATACAAAATTGCTGTTTTTTGTCATAGCTTTGTGCCTAGAGAGTTTGGAATTTTAGTCTGAAGTTTTCAGAGTAGAAAGGGTCTGCCCCACAGTAGTGCCTTTCACTGGTTTGGTGAAAAAAATTATTCTGGTCCAGAGTTATTAATTTTTAAAATGTTGGTTCTGAGCATACTCAGTAAACACTTCAAGACAGCTGCATGAAATGAAAGAAGAAACCTTTCTTATATGGGGCTAATCCTTTTTTTTTGTGAGGAAAAAATCTTTTATCCTTTGCAAACCCCCCAAAATGACACCTTGCACAGAGACCAACACATGTATCTTGCTCATTGGGAATCCGTTAGGTGTATTCTGCACTTTAGTGGTGGAAAAATGTGCCCCAAATGCATTTTGTTTTCATTTTTCCATCCTTTTTTGTGACTCACTTCTGCTTTCTTCATATAGGCTTTTTCATTCATACAAAAAAGGATCACTTCATACGGAAAAAGATTCTGGACTTAGGTTTTCTTGTACTTTTTCTGTATGGCCTTTTTCTAATTAATGAAAAAGGATACCCTCAAACGAAAAAGGATTTTGGACTTTGATTTTTTTCTGCTGCTTTTATTGTTTGAAGGGATCCTTTCTGTATGTTTTTTTTTCATTTAAATGAAAAAGAATTCCTTTAAACAAAAAACAGGGATCCTTTTTGGCATGCTATTTTCATTTAAATGAAAAAGGATACCTCCATATGGAAAAACATTTTGGATTTTTTTTGCAATTATTTTTATGTTTGAAAGGATCATTTTTGTTTCCCTTTTTGGTTTGAAATGGAAAAGGTTTCCTGCAAATGAAAAAAGGATTTTGCACTTACTTTCAAACCATAAATCCCTGTTTTTCCTTGCTTTCTAGCGGTACCCCCCACCTTTTGATGACAGTCCCAGTATTTTTTAATGCTTCCCTGGTGCCAAGTGGCACCTCCTACCCTTCAATTGCTCTCTGCATTTTTTTTATTGTTTCCCTGGTGTCCAGTGGCACACCCCGGCTCTACAATGCCAGTTTGATGAAGAGTTTGTCGACTGATGTTACATCGACAGATTTATGTCAACTGCAATTTGTAGCTGGTACAAATCCATCTGGAAACCTGTCTGTTTTTTATGGGGCTTCACCCCCGAACCTCCCATGCAGGAGGCTCTGCCTCTGCACCCCCCAGACATAAGGATTATCAACTACAAGTCAGAGTTGATTCATGGAGGGGTGCAGAACCAGGGGAAACAGTGCCAGGGTCCCAAGTGAACTTTACAGTGATCTGTCGATGTTGCTGGCTTCAGTGCATTTGCTGTAATGGTTTCTCTGTGGGATTTAGGGTTGACAACCCCAAGAAAACTGCACCTCTGATTTATTTTAGGGTAGGGTGGAGTTTTAGAGTTGGAAACCCTAAAATCACATTTCCTACATTTTCACTTTAGCCTGAACCCTAAATGTATATATATATATATATATATATATATATATATATATATATATATATATGAATAGATAGATAGCTAGATTTGCAAAAACTGCATTAATGTAACTATTGGTTAAACTTAACATCACAAAAATAGAGAAATGTGGTATTAGGGTTTCCAACCCTAACTCCCCATTCCCACTCTCCAAGCAGCAAAAGAAAAACACATTAGGGTTTTCGGTCTTTAAAGTCTTGGTGAATCAGTGGTGGGGTCTTCTTTGGGGTTATCTACCATAGTGTCCACCCCTCTCTCCAACACATAGCATCCTGTCTGAAGAATAATTTAGAGCTCCAAGCCAGTGCCTCATAGTGATACACTCTTCAAAGGTAGAGAAGTATGTCTTGACACATGTTGACAACTGAATCTGTTGTAGCTTTTTTCTTGTCTGACCTTGTTTGCTGAAGGGGGGTGCGAGCATTATGGTTGACAACCCCATGGAAGACCCCACCACTGATTTGCCAAGACTCTGGAGACCCAAAGCCCTGATTGTTTTTTCATTTTGCTGCTTGGGGGGGTGGTGGTGGTGGTGAGTTAAGGTTGGAAACCCTAAAACCACATTTCCCTACTTTTGGAGGACCACGGGGTGGGGGAAAAAGGTGAACTTCACCATACAATGAACTAACAAACTGACTGGATCAGTCTCTAGATTACTCACCCCAAGCTCCATGGAGATAACTGAGTCTAAGCTGTGTCCATGTTGGTGAGTCACAGAAGTAATAACTTGTGCAAGGCTCAGTGATTTCATCATTATACTGTTAGAATGGTGACTGAATTTTGTTGCCACAATTAAGGCACTACAATAAGGGCAACAATAACAGGGACAATCTTGATTTTAGATCACCCCTCAGTCATGCTGCTCTTTGCACACACACAATTTTCTACTCCCTCGAGGGAATTCCTGCCCAGGAGGAAGTTATATTTAGTTGTGTGGGTGCAGGGGTGAAGTCCCCACAAAACATGACTATTTCCCACCAGGGGGCTTTGGCATTCTCTGTCCTGGGAGCTGCAATGCCTGGCACAGAAATGCTGAGTGGCATATTGCCTTCACCCATATCACTGTCAACAAAATGGCTGTCACATCAATATAGGTGAACCAAAAATGCAAGAATTAATCATCAATCCAGACACTGAAGTCACTCACAGTAATCCATCTGGATGACTGCAGAACCCTCTCTGCAAAGATATCTGTGCTTTCCCACAGAAAATCCCTTCGTGCCATGGAGGTCAGAACACAAGGAGGATCCTGCAACTTGTACCCGAGACCCCTTCCCACAAACATTCATTCAAATGATGAGTTTCCCCCACTGGGTTCACAGTGATGTTCAGCTTGGATCTAAAACAGTTGACCCCCCTTCCCCCACGATCCCATACATGTGATATGTCCAACTTGCTTAAGAGGGAGATCTGGATCAGATTAGGAGGGAGATTGACCTGGCAAATTGCTTAAGAGAGAGATCTGAGTCAAATTAGGAGGGAGATTGGCCTGTTAGTAGGGAGATGCCGTAACATCGTGAGTTTGTCCTTAAATGGCGTAAAAAAAATAAGAAAAAAGTCATTACAAAAATTGAATGTATTTCATTTTGTCAAGAATAAACACTAAAAAGAATAAGCAACTAGTTATATAAAGTTATCAGATACATTGTTCATCACTAATTTAACTTTTATGCGTCTTTATCTGCCCAAAAAACATGGATATTTTGGACAGAATTTTACTAAGCAGGAGATTTTGTTTCCCAGGAGGGAGGAGGGAGGAGTTCAGTCAAAAAAACAGGAGTCTCCTGCGTAAAGAGGGAGATATCACATGTATGCGATCCCTCCACGGGTAGTGTAGCAAGGAGAATTCAGCTGGGATCACTGCCTCCAACACTGGACAAGCATCATCACTCAGCAAGGTCTCCATGATTCAAACCAGATCAACTGAAGAACCTGAAATTAAATCTGCCATAATGGCAGTCTTGTTCCTCATTGATCGCACATTGCATAACCCCACACAAAGGGGATGAAGTGAGGCAGCCAGCCCACTGGCTACCTGTTCTCTCAGTCATGTGGGATACCTGGGTGTGGGAAACAAACAAATCTCACCTCTCTTCATGTCCTACTTCACCCCAGGGCATCTCCTGGTCCTAATCATCCTGATAGCTCTTCTTTGTTAGCACTCCCACACCTTCACTGCTGACCATTCTGCTTTCACTCAATCCCTACCTCTCTGCACTGATGATAGGCAGGACCGTTCATGAAAGGGGCACAGGTTATGCAGCTAGTCTGAAGAGTATCTAAACCTAGGGGGTTCAAAACAAAGCCCAATACACACTTCTATAGCTACTGATAACCCTAAAAGCCACAACACTTTAAGAACTCTTCCCACACCTGACCCTTAAATAAACAACTACTCTCCCAAATCACCTCTTACACACAATACCCAAATATAACTCACATACAACATACAACCTACAGAAAAATCATGCACCATATACACCCCTAAACTTATGTATTCATACCTTACACACACGCTCCTAATACAATGATTACCTATGTGACACACTTTGAACAATCCACCCTAACTTAAATGCACACACACTTACAGTAAAATAAATTAAATCTCTAAAATGTTATAAGTATACAGTACAAAAGTGCCACAGTGTCCAAATAAATAATGAGTATAATCTGTTGAGTCCAAAATATCAAAGTACTTATACAATCCAAATCAGTTCAGTTCTAATATGATAAGAGGAAGGAAGACCTTCCCCGACCAAAAGTTCTGCTCCCACCAGAAATCAAGGGGGGAACCCTATCCACATAGCATTCTGCTCCCACCAGAACTAGAACAAGAACAAAACTATGAAAATTGTATAGGCAAAACTCTCGTTCCTGCCTTATACTACAAAAAATGTACATGAGTCATGTTAAAGGAATGTGAGTCAGTCAGTTCTCTCACTACCACCTGGCTTGCAGGTTCAATGTCCCTTTGATCTTTCTTTGACTTCTCCACTGACATCCATGGTCTGAGTGCCACACACTAGGAATTCTATTCTCCAAAACAACAGTAGAGGAATGATTGACCCCGCAGATCAGTTCTGATCTGCTAACAGTCCTGAATCCACCACTCAACAAGCTTCTGCAGCCTGGTCCCCACTCAAATGAAGCAGCATCTCCCCACAACACAGCTGAAGTCCATGGTTCAAATATCACAGCTCCTGGAGTGGTCCAGACATTGGACAGAACAGCAGATGCTACTGGCCTGCTACTCTCTTCTCCCTCGATCATGGATCAGGACCTCACAGGCAGTTCACGAAACTCCAAACTCTGAGACCTCTAGAATTCTCTCCTTAGATGGGTCCATATGTTTATTCCAGGCACAACATGCCCTAAACTCTTCTGAACTAGAGTTAGGTAAAACAGACCAAAACAAGATAAAATCTTTCAGCACCATGGCACTACTGTACGGAAACATCCACTAAAAACAAAGAAACACTACTGTTCTATTATTACCTCACTAACATTGCCTCCCTTATTTCTAAGAAAAAAACTCTACACTATACTGCAGTGACTTTAAAACTCAAGTAAATTACTCTTAACTCAAGCAAAGCTACTCAGCTTTAAACTCCGCAGCTGCAGCTATATAAAGTGCAGACACTCCATAGGATAAATGTAAGTTTAAAAAGGTTGGAGGGCTCAGAAACCTGGAGCTCCTGCTGACAGCCTGCCTAGTGTGGCAGCCATCTTTCCTTTTGGGAGTAAGTAGTCTAGGGCTGAACTGAAGGCCAATAATTTACTGTGAGAACCTTTGTTTTACTTTGGTTTAGCTTATATCTGCTAAGCCCTTAGCCTTCAGGAATTTGTCAGAGGATTGAGAGAGATTGTTTTGGATTTGCTAAATCAATTAAAAGGTCATCAGAATAGAGTGTTAGTTTGTGTTATAAGGTGTCTATGGGGGAATCGGGGAGCTGTTTATGAGATTGGAGTGCCACAGTGAGAGGTTCAATATATAAGGCAAAAAGGAGTGAGGAAAGTGGGCAGCACTGATGGATACCACACAAAAGGGGAAAGGTAGGTGAAAACATGTCATTGGCCCTTATGCTAGACATTGGGTTAGAGTAGATTGCTTCTTTTAGCTCATAAAATGGGGAAAGCAAATCAACATTCAAGCAAAGGTATGATACAGGAAAGGCCATGCCACCCTATCAAAGGCCTCTTCTGTATCCAAGCTAAGGATCCAAAAAGGCTGTTCAAAAAAAGACAAGCACTGAAGGAGGAGCAGAGTCCATTTGATGTAGTCTTGTGTTTGTCTAGTAGACAAACCCTGTCTGGTCCTGGTCAATCAAAGCAGGGTGCAGGGGAGATCTAATCATTTTTCCAAAACAGATGTGAACAATTTATAATCTGTATTAAGTATAGATATTATACTATAGAAGTCCATAGCAGATGGATGTTTATTTGGCTTTAAAATTGCTGCTATTGTGGTATAACACTAGGAGTCTGGGATCTGTATCTTGGTTTGAACATGATGAACATAGAGAGCAGCTATGGTGATAATTCTGATAATTTTTTTTTACTATATTCTGAAATACAGCCATCAAGGCTATGTGACTTTTGCATTTTACATGGAAAAAAGGACTGCCCAAAGTTCATTGTCATGGGTGGGGGTAAGGAGCTATTTTGCTGCATCCTCTGGAAGTTGAGGGAAACAAAGGGGTTGAAAAAAGACCTGAAGCATATGCATAATATGAGAAAATCTAGCATCAAAGTAAAGGATTTCACTGGAAGTTTGTAATACCCTTAGAATATCCCTTGTGTTATGGAGCATCTGGAGGGGCTTGAGGGCCATAAAGATTCATGATGAGGCCTTACGCATGAGTTTTCCACTGTCTATGGGCAAGAAGATGAGTAGCTCTTGGTCCACCCTCATAGTAATGCTGCTTAAGCTAGCATAATGCTAATTCCGTTTTCTGAGTTGAGATCTTGCAGTTCACACTGTACCATGTAAATATCAGGATATAGTCCTATAAGTAAGCAATAAGACATGATGGGGTGTGCATTAGACAGTTCTAATGCATGGCTAGGTGGACATAGTGAGGCACGAGGCCATAGGCCAAGTGCGTCCAGTCCCCTAGCCATGCATTAGAACTGTCTAATGCACATCCCCAGAGTGGCTTATTGTGCTTATAAAATGGGCCTGTGTATTCTAAATGGGGGTTCTAGTTTTAGCTGTGCATTAGACACATCTAATGCATGGCTAACAACCAATCAGATTGCTTAAAATCCTTTGCCCATTTTATAACTCCCACTTTGTTCTGGACCTGGAGAGTGGACAGAGGCTGTGTGAGTGCTATGTAGCGGGCTTCTCTCTCTTCTTTTTTCTGGGCCATTTGGGTTATAATATCTCTGTAGACAGCCTGCAAGGTGTCCAAAAAGGGCACTGGAGAGATATCAATGCCTGAATTATCCAAGACAATTTGCTGAATTCTGGTTTGTATCATAGACATAAATTTAGGATCCTGTAATTGCATGGTGTTGATCTCATTAGGTCAGCTGTCATTTTTTTACTGAGGTTAAGATTTAAGATAAGCGAGATAGAGAGATTTGACCAGTTTCACAGGATACTACTTTATTCAGATGTTCATGTTGAGAAAATAAAAAGTCTGTCTGAGTGTATAAGCCATTGGGAGATAAGTAATAAATAAAATCCTTTTGGGCAGAGTGTCGGGTTCTCCACAGATCCATCAGGCCTGTTTGCATTGCATTTCACTTCCAGAGTTTGGCAGTGGGAATGAAGTGGGCTGGAGTGGGAGAATAAGAGTCTAAAGAGGGATTAATTTTAAAGTCGGGGTCCCCTCCCAGGAGAAGGATACCTTGTGTGTGAGTCAAAATTCTGTCAAGAGTTAACTGAGTGTCTGAGGTGTCTGTTTGGAAGGGAGTTATATACTAACTAGCATCACTGATGTATGGTATACCTCACCTAGGAGACAAGGATGAACAAGTCTTGTTTGTCTGAAAGCTGTTGTTGGAGCTGGAATGGGGTAGTGTGAGGAATCAAAATATCCACTCCTCCATGTTTGTCTGAGGTGTAGAAAGAAGAAAAAAGTCTGAGTGAACCCAAATTTGCCCAGAAGAACATGTTTCCCTGCACTCAAATGTGTTTTCTAAAGGAAAATGACACCGGGGTGTTGTTTCTGATTAGCAGCAACAAGCATTTGTCAGTGCTGAACACTTGCTTGCATGTATGTGTTGTGCAGGTATTTGGTAGTGATAGTGCACAGATGTCTTGTGCCAAGGGAAGACTCCTTCCAAGGGCCCTGCACTTCCATGCAGTGATGGATGTGAAGAATTCATGGGGCTGTCTGGTGGGCTGCAGAAGCACAAGGGCCCTTTTGCTGCCTCACGAAAGGGGATCGGCTTGCGGACTGGGATTTTGACAGCTTGCAAAAGAGGATCGGAAGCGAGTCACGAAAGAAGAATTTCAAAATTTGTGACAGTCGTTTTTGGCCAAAACAAAGCAAATCAAAGGTATAGGTTTGTAGAGGGCGTCACCCTGAACAAAACCTGTGCCTTACTGCAACAAGAAGTCACCCATGGAGGAAGCTACAATATTTTGTTTGGGGAAAAAAATGATAACAAGATGGTGGCTAACAGACCAGGAATTTTTCCTAACAGACTAGGATTTTTTAAATCTCCTTTCGTGAGCTGACAAAACCTTGACTGTGAGCCCAATCCTCTTTCGTAAAACGTGCATATAAATCTTGGCATGAACTGAGCATGCTCAGAACCCAAAATTTAAAATTAAATAACTTTTGAACAGGTTAATATTTTTTCACCAAACCAATGCTGGATTGTTTTTTGACCCAAACTCTTTCTACATTCCAAATTTCAACCAAAATACCAAACGGTGTGGTCACAGCACAATGGGCAAAAAAGTGGCGAAAAATGCATTTTTCAGTGCTTCGCTGTGCAGAAACCATAAGTCCAACCAAAACACAACTTAACAAATCAAGAGATCTACCATACTAGACCACGAATTTCAAATGTTGTGCAAATCCGTTGAACAGCTGCAAAGTTATTAACATGCAAAAATTGGGGTTTAACATTAAAGTGCCTACTCAACTATAATTACAGGGGTGTGACCGTGCCCCTATAATATATATATATATATATATATATATAAAATTTATTTTTATGTTGGCTTGTGCACGTGTGCAAGCAACATCTTGTGCTAGTAGCACATTTCAGAGGTGTGTCTGTGTTGGAGAAAGCAGAACACGCTTTAGTAGGTGCGTCCCTCATTGCCCAATAAGCCAGCATGCTAGCACTGACACCAGCATTATGTAAAGTGGACACAACTTGTAAGGAAAGTGCTGCTGCAGAGACAAGCTCATCATGCAGCGGCACCAATGACATGCCTCCTGACATGCCTTTCTTGGTGAAGCATTTCAATAAACATGGTGGAGGTGGCTGCAACCATCTGCCACACACAATCCCCAGAAAGCCAGCTTCAGGGGTGCCCAATCCCCCTGTTGGCATGTAAAAATGAAATTTAATTTCTATCAGTTATCTATCTCCTTAATAGTACATTGTTGTCAGATATGGTGGCTATCTCTGCCATATAAAAATAGACCCTTCACTCACTGCAACCCTTATATTAGAGAGAGGAAGACCCACATAGTCTATAGGGTTTGGAACTGGGCCTGGGAGCCACCTATCTTTGAGACTACAGGTGCTGCCACTGCCATCCTTACCTCTTAAGCAGGGCTTAAAGTCAGAGGAGAGGATGCAATTGATGCCGATCTTCTGGTCCTTGCTGAGTCGGGGGGTGGCAGCTGCTGCAGTCATCCACCAGTAACTTGGTATGGGGAGCCTGGGGATCCCCACGGGGAGAAGGCGATGGGAGCCGAAGGAGGCTCGGTGGCTGACAGTGGTGTGGGGCACAGGGGTGAGGACCCGTGTGTGGCCACGACAAGGGCCAAAGAGCTGGGTAGGGGCTCAGACTCACCACTGGTGACATGGTGCAGAATGTCAGTGATACAGAAGGATGGCTTCTTGTCACTGTGGTCCATGAAGAACCCCCTGCTGACGGAGTAGTAGGCAGTAGCAGCCAACCAGAGGTTGAAGTTGGAGGCATAGAATGGAGTCAGTCCTGCTGTGTACAGTGCCCCAGTAGCGAGTGAGAAGCCCGTGGCTTCTCCCAACTATCAGAACTGCGGTGTGCTACAAATCAATTGGGGAGCTCTACAACAGGGGGATTCTTAACTGTTGCGCCTGTCTGTCCCTCAATGCGAGTGAGCCAGCTCACCAAAACGTTTCCAACTCATCACTAACTTTGGTCATCTTGGGCAGTACAGCTGTGTACAAGGGGCTTGGGCTGCTGCCATTGGCCAGTCTGTCAGCCAATCGCAGAGGGAAGGGTTAGGCTCTGCACTCCACCCTGGCCCACTGCTCATGACATCAGAGAAGGAACAAGTGCTGCACTTCTGTCCTGAGCTGTAGTCACCTTCCCATGACCCCTCTCCCCAGCACCAACTGTGGACTGACCCCTCTATGCAAGCAAACCAGATTAAAGATCATGTTAAGATGTACACCGATTTACACGAACCACAATATCTGGTCACGGAAAAAAAAAAAAAAACTTTTCACATAACCTACTGGAAACCAATGGGATAAATATACACCTCTTCTGTTTTGATTATAACAGTTCGATGTGGGCTCTGACTTATTTAAGATGCATACATTCAGTCAGTAAGAAATAAGAAGTGAGCGAGCTGAACTACAAATATACAGAATGCTGTACAGTATTTACCCTACTTTATAAATTGGCATGCTTAAAAATAAAATAAAATAATTCTTTCAACATAGGATTGAAATTACTAATGTGTACGTTTGTCACACTGGAAGCCTACCCCAGTGTGGACACACATCACCCCCCCAAAGTCATGGGGCACACTGGGAGCCCACCCCAGTGTGCAAAAACATTCTCTTCTTACACCTGTAAAGAAAGAAAACCTGCCACAGTGTTCATTTTTTTTTTACTGTACCTGAAACAAAGAAAACAGTTCCTCGCAGTTGGCAGCACCCCTTCCCCCAACTTGCACCCACCCTCTGTGCACCTCACCTCCCGACACACACCCCTCACCCCATACTTACCTCCAGAGGTCGGTACTGTGATCCTCAGTGGAGAGGAAACACATCTGCACTCTTCACAGCTGACCAGGAACTGAAGAAATGCTGCTAAGCTGTATAATGGCATAAATAGGAGAAGGTTTCAACTTAGGTGGATGTCTCAGCCATTTTTTAGAGTTTTGCCTCCAAATTTTCAACATGGGGTTCTTGGGACCCCACCTCATGAACACATGCACTGTTACCTCGTTATTCAGTCCCGAAAGGCCATTTTGCAGTCACTGCATGGAATCACCTTTCAGGACCAAGTAACAAAACAATAGTGCCACTGTTCATGAGGTGGCATCCCAAAAAGCCTAGCTTGCAAATTTGGTGGAAAAAGTCCAAAAAATGACTGCGTTGCAGACGTGTGTTGTGCAGTTTCCATGCACGCTTGTAATTTCGACAATTTTTAATATTTTCTCTCTAGATTTTCAACATTGCCATTTTTTCACACCTCCTTATGAACAATACAGCTACTATTTTTCACATTCTGTTCGAAATGTGTTTTTGCACATGTGGCGCACAATGGTGCGGTCACTGTGGGAAATCAATGTTCAGGACAGATTAACAAAATCACAGTGACACTGTTCATGAGTGGAGTTCCCAGAATGCCTATGTTGAAAATTTGGTTAATAAAATCCCATAAATAATTACGTTACGGGCGTGTGTTGCTCAGTTCCTACGCACGCTCATGACTTCATCAATTTTTCATATTTTCACTCCAGATTTTCTACATTTCCATTTTTTTATTTTATTTATTTATTTATTTAGCTTTTGTTGACCGGGTAAGTGCACTAGACAAATCCTGCCTATTTTCAGGCATGACCCGGGGGAGGGGGATACAGATGAATGCCAACTGACTTTGAAACCAAATTAAGCTGTTGGTGGTATTTATAGTGAATGAGGGAAATTTGGCCAGGATACCGGGGCAATTCCCCTGCTCTTTTCGATAAGTGCCATGGGATCCTTAACATCCACCTGAACTACCACCAATCCAGGCAGATGGGACCTCGGTTTAACGTCTCATCCGAAAGACGGCACCTCAGAAGTGCAGCACCCCTCTCATGCTGCACTACAGTGTCAGTACTGGGATATTAACCCAAGTGCCAGATGTGGGAACTGAACCCACAGCCCTCTGATCTCCCGGCCTCAGAGGTGAGTGTGCTACCTACTGAGCCACTGACACTGCCAACCTCCCAACCTTTTACACCTCCTCATGAACAGTACAGCTGTCATTTTTCAAATCCTGCCCAAAATGTGTTTTCGCACCCGTGGTGCCAAATGGCAAAGTCACTGTGCAAAATCACCTTTTGGCTAATGAACTCATAGTGCCACTATTCATGAAGTGGGGCCACAAAAAGCCCATGTTGAAAATTTGGAGTAAAAATGCCAACACACACCTGGGGCATTACAGTTTCCAACCGTAACACCCCACCCTGTAGAGACTGACAGGCGTCAGGGGTGACTTGGCATTGTCAGCTGTAATGCTCATGCCATTCCACCCCCCCCCACCCTGCAGCCAGTGACAGGCATCGAGGTGTGCCTTGCACTCTTTGGCCCCAAAGTTCACCCCATTCTCCTATACTGCACCCATCTCAGTGTATTTCCTTATGGAATGGGGTGAGCATAAGGCCCGAAGACCCCAAGGCACACTGTGACACTTTCACTGTCTAAGGGGCAGGGTGAGATGAAATGGCATGAGCGTTTTGGCTGACGACCCAAAGGCACACCCCAATGCCTGTTACTCTCTGCAGGGTGGGGCTGGGGTCGGCGTCAGTTCACTACTTCACTGCCAGTCCTATTATTCTTCTCTCTACCTCCTGCACTACCAATGCTGATGCCATCAAGCCAACATTCGGCATTGACAAATGCTTGTTTTTTTTTTACTTTGACCACAACTTTTCAGATAGTTTAATGATTCGCCTTATAAACATGACATGTGCCGAAAGTATTGGCCGAAATGTCATTTCACACCACAGTTGCAAAAACAAGTCTTGTCCAGGATTTAAAAAATGGCACATGTCATGTTTTTGAGGTGGTGTGGAAAAATGGCTATGCTAATAGTTTGGAGTCAAAATATTGAAAAGTAGCAAAGTTGTGAATGAATGTTGAAATACTGTAGCGTTGAGTTATAACCTGGGCATTTTACTATATTTGTAAACCAGATTTTCAGCATAGCCTTCTTATTACCCCACCTCATGATCCCTTTAGGTGAAAATTTTTAAATTCCTGCCAAAACGTCGTTCTGCACCATCAAAACATCATTCACTGCCACAGGTGTGAAAACACATTTTGGCCAGGATTTGAAAAAAATGACAGCTATCATGTTTATGAGGTGGCGTGAGAAAATGGCTATGTTGAAATTTGGGGTAAAAATGTAAAATTACTAAAGTTACAAGCGAGCATAGAACATTTTCAATGAATGTGCATAACTTTGCCATTTTTATGTTTGCTTGCATGCATGTGCAAGAAACATAGTGCCATCATTCGAGTTTTCGGAGGTGTCTCATCCCCTCTTCCAGTTCAGTCAGTGTGTTGGCAGGTGCGGCCCCTGTCTGCCAATGCATGCTGGAGCTGTCTATGACAAGCTCTAAAATGCAGTGGCATACAGTTGAAAGGGGGAGCTATGCTTCAGTGAGCAGCAATAAGATATCGCCTGCTCATGCGCAGCTCCCCTAACACACACACACACACACACACACACGCATACTGCGTGCTCCTTCCCACGCACATACTCTGTGCCCAATCCCCCATCAGCTGTGCTGCACTCCCCCCAAAATCCTTCCAAATGCCACGCTGGGTGCCCATCCCAGCATGGCAACTCAATGGTAAAGCTGACGGGGGTGCCTAATCCCCCGTCGGCTTCACTGTCCCCCCCCCTGAGTACAGGGTGCCATGCTGGGAGCCCACCCCAGCGTGGTAACAAATGCCATGGCCGACAGGGGTGCCCAATCCCCTGTTGGCTCCACGCCCCCCCAGCCATCCTTCTGTCATGCTGGGAGCCCATCAGCAGAGGTCTTAAAATGGCTATGTTGAAAATTTGGTGAAAAAATTCCAAAAAATGACTGTTTTATGAGCGTGCATTGTACAGTTCCTACACACACTCATAAGTTCACAAATTTTCAATATTTTCACTCCAGATTTTCAACATTGCCATTTAACCACACCTTCTTATGAGTAGTACAGCTGTCATTTTTCACATCTCACCCAAAACGTGTTTCTGCCCATGTAGCGCACAATGGTGCAGTCAGTGTGCGTAATCAATGTATGGGACAAATTAAGAAAATCACAGTGACACTGGTCATGAGCAGAGGTCTTAAAATGGCTATGTTGAAAATTTGGTGAAAAAATTCCTAAAAATTACTGTTTTATGAACGTGCGTTGTGCAGTTCCTATGCATGCTTGTAAGTTTGCGAATTTAATATTTTCACTCCAGATTTTCAACATTGCCATTTTATTACACTTCCTTATGAACAGTACAGCTGCCATTTTTCATATGCCACCCAAAATGTGTTTTCGCACATGTAGTGCACAATGGTGCTGTTGGTGTGTGAAAGCAATGTTTGGGACAGATTAAGAAAATCACAGTTACACTGTTCATGAGCAGAGGTCTTAAAATGGCTATGTTGAAAATTTGGTGATAAAAGTCCATAAAATGACTGTATTCACAGTGAGCATTGCGCAGTTCCACGTTACTAGTAAGTTCATGACTTTGTAATATTTTAAGTCCAGATTTTCACCAGTGACATTTTCCATACTTCCTTATTTACAGTACAGCTGTCATTTTCACAACATGGCTGAAGTGTGTTTTCACACTTTCAGCGAGAGGTGTGGGTTGCTGTGGGAAATCATTATTCGGGACAGATAAAGAAAATCACAGTGACACTGTTCATGATCGGAGGCACCAAAATGCCTGAGTTGACAATCTGCTGTAAAAAAATCCCGAACCTAATTATATTACGTGTGTGTTGCACAGTTTCTATATACGCTCATGACTTCACCATTTTTTTAAATATTTTTACTGCAGATTTGCAACATTGCCATTTTTTACACCTCCCCATGAACAGTACAGCTGTCATTTTTTACATCCTGTTTGGAATGTTTTTGCACCTGTGGTGCTAAATGCCGTAGTCGCTGTGCATAAGCAGCTTTCGGCTAACAAACTGATATTGCCACTGTTCATGAGGTGGGGTTACAAAAAAACCATGTTGAACATTTGGAGTGAAAATACCAACGAATGCCTGAGGTATTTGGGTTTCCAACCATAACGCCCAACCCTGTAGAGAATGACAGGCATCAGGGGTGTGACTTGGGATTCTTGCCTGTAATGCTCATACCATTCCACACCCTGCAGCCAGTGAGAGGCATCGAGGTATTCCTTGGACTCTTCAGCCCCAAAGTTCACCCATTTCTCCTATATCGCACCCATCTCACCGTATTTCCTAATGGAATGGGGTGTGCATAAGGGCCAAAGACCCCAAGGAACACCGTGACACTTGTCAGTGTCTGCAGGGTGGGGTGTGGTGAAATGACATGGCCATTATGCCTGACGACCCAAAGACACACCCCAATGCCTGTCACTCTCTGCA
The DNA here is from genome assembly GCA_016271365.2 of Neoceratodus forsteri. Classification (NCBI taxonomy): domain Eukaryota; kingdom Metazoa; phylum Chordata; order Ceratodontiformes; family Ceratodontidae; genus Neoceratodus; species Neoceratodus forsteri. The sequence goes on along the minus strand of CM057450.1, from coordinate 596,311,516 downwards.
GGCTGGTGGTGGTGGGGTTGGCTTCAGTTCAATACTTCACTGCCATTCCTATTACGCAGCTCTGTAACTTCTACACTACCACTGCCAATACCAGCAAGCAAACATTCGGCATTGACAAATGCTTGTTACATTTTCTGATCCCACATTTTCAACATAGCCTTCTTATGACTTCACCTCATGAACAAGGGTGGTGAAAATGTTCAAATCCTATTCAAAAGGTGATTTTGCAACATGACTGCAAAGTCACCTTTCAGGCCTGATCTGCATAATTCCGCCACCATTGGTCATGAGGTGGGGTTCACAAAAGGCCATGCTGAAAATTTGGGTCCAAAATATACAAAAATTACACACTTAGACATCCAAGTTCAGAACCCCATTGAAATACAGTGAACTGCATTTATCTTAGTTTCTCAGGTTGCAGTTGCTGGTTTCAGCAGCAAGATGTGTCTTTGATCAGAAGTCAATCTTTGCCCTGGGACATGTTCAGGTGAGTGAGGGTGTGTGTGGGATGTGGGGGGTGCTAAGTGGGAGATTGGGGTGGGGGTGGGGTGGGAAGATTGGTAATGGACCATTTTCTGTTTTACAGTTTAAAAAAAAGAGAGGCAAAACATTGAGGGACAGTTTTCTTCATTTCTGGGATTTTCTGACACTGGGATTGGGCACTTCATTGGCAAGCTCATAAGGGAAGGGGACGAACAATCTGGAGGGGAGGGGGTAAAGAGAATCGGTGCTGGGAGTTGGCACCCTGGACCACTTATATATTAAAATCTGTAAAACAGGGAAAGGGCAGGCGGGTGAGTGAGGGCAGGTGGATAAGCCACCTGGAGAGGAGGAGGAGAAAGAAGCAGTACTGGGGTGGACACCATGGTCCTCTTAATAGACAGATACAGACCAAAAGAAAGAAAGAAAGAAAGAAAGAAAGAAAAAGAAAGAAAGATCATGCAGAGCCATTCTGGAGCTTTACCTTAGGACTGCAAAAATGACAGACTTTCTTTATCTCAGCCATCTCAGTAAATAGCATCAGCAGGGGTACCAGGCGTAGTGGAGAGATGGCATCCAAAGGTGGTAAGGAAACATGTTGTGGATCGAAGAGTAAGCAATTTTTTGTTCTGAGGGACTCAATGACGAGGGGTGTTGAGTCTCACTCAAGTAAAGGTACACAATCTAAGGTGATGGATTAATGCCTCCCTGGAGCTTCAGCACAGCATAACACCGAACACATCAGAAGGTTGGCAGACAAAGTGGAGAAAGGAACCAATGTTCTGATTCATCTCGGTACAAATGACCTGCCTGATCAGATGGTGGAAGAAACCAAGTAAGATTTCATTAAGCTGGGGGAATGGCTGGAGGCTAGAACAACTGCCTTGACATTCTCGGAGATCTTCCCAGTGTGAGGCAAAGGGGACTGCAAAGACAAAATCAGGACTAAGAGAAATTAAATGCTTGGGTACATGGATGGTGTTGTGAAAAGGGAGATCATGTTATAGGCTCATGGGGCAGCGTCTGGGAGAGGAAGCTATTCAAGTTTGATGAACTTCACCCAACAAAGGAAGGAGTAAGTATGCTTGGGCGAAAACTGGACATCCATCTCGACCATTTAAACTAGGTGAGGGGGAATCTAATGCTAGGGAATCAATCAGAAAATACACTTCTGATGGGCATGCCCAAGAGCAGAACCAATAGTAGCAAAAAAGCAGCAAGGGGACCAGACTATGGAAGGGGGTATACATCAATGTCATAAACCTGGGAAACGGACTTCCGGTGATGTCATGGAGCTGAAGCAAGCTTAACCTGCAGAGCTCCCGTCCCAGCTGACTAGCAAAACCTCTAAAAATCTTGAAAATCTACTTCAATAAGCGTTAAAAATGTCTAAAAACACAGGAGGAGTATCTCTTGTCAACAACAGAGGTAAAAATTGACCAGATCACAAAAATAAAGAGAAGAATGCCACCAGATCAAAAATGAGCCTATCTAGCAGACGTTCCTCGCCAACTAACTCCCAGGTAACTGAGTATGACATGGATGGGGAATGTGGACAATTGTCGTGCTCCAGGTTTGAAACATTACTACAGGAAATAAAGGAATCCAGAAAAGAAAATAAACAAGAATTCCGAGCAATGCAAATCAATTAGCTACCTTTGAAAATAGAATTGGAGCAGCTGAGGAACGGATCGTGGTAATGCAGGATGCCACAGCGCAACTCATAGAGATCATGCAAACCCTACTTTATCAAACCGAAGCTCTACAGACAAAATGTTTAGACCTGGAGGGTCGGTCTCGGCGTGAGAACCTCCGACTGCATGGCCTCCCAGAGAACATGGAGACAACCCCAATGGCACAGTTTGTTGAGAATCTACTACAAGATGTGTTAGATCTTTCACCTACTCTTAATTTCCACGTAGAAAGGGTGCACAGATCATTGCAAAAAAAACAAAAAAAACACGGACCCTGCAGCTCGCCCTCGGTCCATTGTATTTAAGCTGAACTCACTTAGTGCAAAAGAAGAAATATTAAGATGAGCTTGGTGCAAAAAAGAAGTAAAATATCTTACAAAACGTCTGTTTCTTGACCACAATTATCCACAAGAAGTGCAATCCCAGAGAATTAAATATCTCCCCATCCTGAGAGCACTACGAAAGAAGACCATTTGCTTTCATAACCCCTATCCATCCCGATTAAGAGTATTTTGGGAGGATGGAGTGAAACTTTATTCAACTTATAAGGAGGCACAAAATGCATTAAAAGAGAGGGGAATATCTATGGAGGAAAACAGGAACCAAGAGACAGAGAAGAGAGAACCGTTCAGACAGCGCACCATGTACAGGAAGGCAGGGGTAAACAAATCCATGTCACACGTGGAAGCAATAGGTAGAATCCAAAGCATCCTGAAGAAAAATACAGAACAGAACCAACCAGATACCTGAAGAGAAACAGCGATATTATGTAGTCATATTGCTGAAACAACTCAATTGGCTTTTGAGCAGCTACCGAAAAACACCCAATTTGCAACTCTACCCCTTGGATAAGTACTGATCACTTATTCAAACTCAGAATATCTCAATAAAGGGAATGGAATGTATAGGGAAAGGGGGGGAAGGAGAGACTGTGCCAATTAGGCATATAAATATAACTGCTGAACAAATAAGGAAGAAGACAAAAGGGGACTCTATTCATGCAGATTTTCATAGCCTTTGTGTAACTAATCACAAGACACCCTGTTAAACAATTAAGGACCCACGAGATGAAACAAAAAATGTTTATTGGGTTACCTTTTTTTTCTTTATCCTTAGAAGATACTGACTAACTCTGAGAATTCATCTGGGGATTTGTCAATTTTAAATGCTATATAAGGAGTCCTCTATCTCCCTCCCATGTATTTAAGGGCAGATTAAATGAGTTGCAAAGGGATCTAATGCTAGGCTAGACATCACCTAATTTGATACACTTGAGGACATATATCTCTGTTGTTTTTATAGTAAGCCTAGTTTTTCTTTTTGTAGTTGGCTGGGTATGGGGCGTATTGGAGATCCATCAGCCTGTAACCTTCACACAACTGAATAAGGAGCCAACTGACAATGAGGCTCTAGAGGAGGTCCTCCAGTAACAGAGGCACATGCATTCCTCCTTGTCCTCCTTTTAATAGGAGTACACAGGGGCTAGGAAGGTATCTAGCCCCCAGCCTTGGAAGCACATACTGTATTTGTATATAAGTTTACAGATAGCCATGTTGGCTTTACAGTTCTTTTTAAATTTAGCAGGACAGTTGGAACTTATACATAAGGAACACTATCAATGGTATAAAAGTATGGGGAAAGGGAAGAGGCCATCACCAAGGAGACCAGACATATAAATTATGCTCTTTAAGAAAATGGGAGTAATTGATTTTATTTAACATGGCACAACCTTTTGTAATATGCACTCATAACATGCATGGTATCACTAACCCAGTCAAAAGGAGCAAGATATTACAATATATGAGGAGGGAAGGAGCTAACATTCTATTACTAAAAGAAATGCACCTTTCCCAAAAAGAGCACAAACAATTTGAATGTCTGGGGTTTACCCGGGTGGTGGCCTCCTCATATCAAGGTGGGAGAAGGCGAGGGACCGCCATCATGATAAAGCATGGGGTACACTTTGAACAGAAGGACCAAATTATAGATAAAGAGGGCCATTTTTATTTTTGTTAAAAGGCTTGTTAGATGGTCAGATGGTAACACTGGCCTCTATTTATATACCCCCAGCATCAGACCTCTCAATTTATAAAAACTTTTTTAGTAAACTATCAGAATGGGCAGAAGGTGGGGTGATCTGTGGAGGAGATCTTAATATTAATATTACTGGGGAAGGTAGAGATCAAATCACTCAGGGACAAATAAATAAAACAACCAGAAGTGTTAGAAAGCTGATAGAGGAAATTGGCTATGATGATATATGGCAATATGTAAATGGACCCTCTAGGAGACACACCTTTTACTCACAGACTCAAGATTCCTATTCATGTTTAGATTTTCTGCTAGCTCTGAAAGAGCAACCGAATATGGTACAAAGCATATGGCAGGGGACCTTTAATCTCTCGGATCATGCACCCGTTTTTTGCAAACTCCAAACACCGGCCACCCGAAGGCAGACCATCTGGCAACTAAACCTGTCCTTCCTCATAAACCCAGAGGTGCGGGAATCGATTATAGACAAAATAACTCAGGCCTTACAAGATAATGGTACACAGTATACCTCAATGGCTATGATTTGGGACACCATTAAGGCAATAGTAAGGGGGAAACTAATAGGGATTTCATCTCACCAAAAAAACAAAAGGAATATTGGAGGCTCGCTCTGGAAACTCAAATAGAGGTACTGGAGGGCCTCCAATGAGTGAAACACTGTAAGGCAAGATCTCGTGAGTTTACCTAAACAAAAGAGTAAACAGGGAGGAGAGGAGGCACTGTGGGTCACCTTGGAGACCGGAAAAGGCACCACAATCTGCACAGGGGTTGTGTACAGACCCCCATGTCAGTGGGAGGGAATGGACAAGGATATGATAGAAGGCTTTCTTAGAATGGCACAGAAAGGGGAGATACTGTTGATGGGAGACCTGAATATGCCAGATGTTAACTGGAGCACATTTGCTGCCGCCACATCCAAGAGCAGGGCCATTCTTGATGCCCTACAGGTGGCAGGCCTCAGACAGCTAGTTTCAGAATCCACTCATGAGGGAGCAATCTTAGACCTTGTACTCTCAAATGGGGGCAGTGAGATGCCATCTGGAAACAAGTGACCATCAAACAGAGTGGTTCACATTAAACTCAGCTACAGAGTCAAGCCATACAAAAGTGAGGGTACTGGACTTCAGGAGGGCTTATTTTGGCAAGCTGGGAGAGTGCCTCAGAAAAGCATTAGCAAACAGGCTAGAAGGAGGGGTGGAGCAACAATGGGGAATCATCAAAACTGCCATCACAGAGGCAACAAGCCTTTGTGTGAAGCAAATAAACAAATTAAAATGAAAGAAAAGGCCACTATGGTTCTAAAAAGAGGTGGCTGGGAAAGTCAGGGAGAAAAAGATAGCATTCAGGAAGTATAAGGAAACACAGAAGGAGCAGGACAGAGAGCTGTACCAGTTAAGGCAAAAGGAAGCAGGAAGGGAAGTCAGAATAGCAAAGGCCCAGACTGAGGAAAAGATAGCCAACTTGGTTAAGAAAGGGGATAAAACCTTTTATAGGTACATCAGAGAATGTAGAAGGACAAAGGGAGGGATAGTGAGGCTGAATAGAATGAATGGTGGGTGGGCAGAGGGAAACAGTGAAAAAGCAGGGATACTGAATGAATATTTCTGCTCAGTATTCACAAAAGAGGAGGGAGAAGTGCCTAATCCAATTAACAGAAGCACTCTTGATAGGGGGGTCGATCCCAGCCCTTTCACAGAAGAAAGGGTTCTGCAAGAACTCCTAAAAATGAGGGTGGAAAAAGCAATGGGGCCTGATGGAATTCACCCCAGAATTCTAAAAGAATTAAGGGGGGAACTAGTGAAACCACTGACTACTCTTTTTAATAAATCATGGGAGGATGGTGTGGTACCTGAGGACTGGAGGAAGGTGGATGTGATTCCCCTTCACAAAAGTGGGACCAAGACAGAGGCAGGAAACTACAGACCTGTCAGTTTGACCTTTGTGGTAGGGAAAGTGATGGAGTCACTTCTGAAGGAAAGAATTGTTGAGTTCCTTGAGGCCAGTGGAGCACAGGACCCAAGGCAGCATGGGTTCACAGCGGGAAAGTCATGTCAAATGAATCTAATAGATTTCTTTGACTGGGTGACCAAAGTAGTAGACCAGGGAGGGGCTGTGGACATGTCCTACCTAGACTTTAGCAAGGCATTTGACACAGACCCACACAAAAGATTAATAGTCAAATTAACCAGCCTGGGAGTGGGTCCCAGGGTGGTTGCCTGAGTAAAACATTGGCTGGACAACAGGACACAGAAGGTAATTGTAAATGGAGTCCTCTAAAGAAAAAGGGTTACTAGTGGGGTACCAGAGGTTCAGTACTGGGTCCAGTCCTTTTAATGTCTTTAGAAGTGACATTGCAGAGGACTGGAAGGAAAAGTATGCCTCTTTGCAGATGACACAAAGATCTGCAACAGGGTTGATACAAAGGAGGTGTGGAAAGGATGAGATGGGACTTGGCAAGGTTGGAGGAATGGTCAGAAGTGTGGCAGCTAGGATTCAATGCAAAGAAGTGCAAAATAATGCACCTGGGAAACCAGAACCCAGGGGAAGATTACACAATGGGAGGGGAGGTAGTAACAACAACAAAAAAGGAAAGGGACCTGGGGTAATCATATCAGATGACCTTAAGGCAGTAGGGAGGGCTGGGGGTATACTGAGATACATAGGGAGAGGCATCACCAGCAGAAAACAGGAAGTTGTTATCCCTCTGTACAGACAGTTGGTGAGACTCCATCTGGAGTACTGTGTCCAGTTCTGGAGACCCCATCTCTACAAGGACATTGACAGAATAGAGGCAGTCCAGAGGAGGGCAACTAAAATGGTGCAGGGTCTGCAAGAGAAGCTGTATGAGGAGAGACTAAAGGGGCTTAATATGTATACCATTGAGGAAAGAAGGAAGAGGGGGGACATGATAGAAACTTTTAAGTACCTCAGTGGAATCAACAAAGTCCAAGAGGGTAGCATCTTTCAGAAAAAGAGATGTGCAAGAACAAGGGACACAATTTAAAAGATGGGGGCGGTTCTGGGGCAATGTGAGAGTATTTTTTACAGAGAGGTAGAGGATGCATGGAACAGCCTTCCTGAGGAGGTTGTGGGTCTAAAACTGTGGGAGAATTCAAGAATGCATGGGACAGACATAAGGCAGTTCTTGTGGGGGGGTAGGAAGAAATAGGCTGTTGGTTAACTAGGATCTGCAGCTTATCCTGTAGGTAGGGAAATGGGTAGACTAGGTGGGCCAAGTGGTCCTTATCTGCCATCAAAGTCTATGTTTCTATGTTACCTCCCTTAAAAAAGATCTAAATGATATCCTGGATTATGCTATTGAACAGAAACTCCTGTTCTTAAGGCATAAATATTATGACAGGGAATCTAAATCTGTAAGATTAGTTGCAAGTCAACTATGGGCCATGAGTGTTAAATCTTCAATACTAAAAATTAGACACCCCATTAATGGTGATCTTAAAAATAATACTGTTGACATTTCTGAGGCTTTTGGCCAATTCTATACAAAATTATATTCAAAGAAATCAGCCCCTCTAACCGAAAGTATAAGTGAGTTTCTGTCTTCCCTGGATCTCCCCACTATAATCCGGCAACAATTCCTTAGTTTGATAACCCCTATATCCTCTAAAGAAATCATAGCAACAATTGGAAATCTAAAAACTGGAAAATGTCCGGGCTCCGATGGATTCCCGGGAGAGTTTTATAAAACTTTTTCTAAGACTCTTGCCCCGATAATGAATAGGTTATTTACCTACGTGAATACAGAAGGAGGAAAAATCCCACCATCCTGGAATGAGGCTATAGTCTTGGCAATACCAAAACAAGGTAAAGACCTCACAGATTGCTCCTCTTTTTGACCTATATCCATACTGAACACAGACTACAAAATATTTGCATCCATCTTTGCATCGAGACTTAAACAACTAGCACCCCCCACAATACACATGGACCAGTGTCATTTTATCCTTGGGCGCCAACCCATGGATAGTGTTAGATGAACGGTTTATATAATTGAACATATTTGTGCCCAGAAAATCCCTGCAGTTATATTGGGATTAGACGCAGAAAAAGCATTCGATATGGTGTCATGGGATTTTTTGAAGGTGATATTGACTAGATTTGACTTCCCACACCAGTTTATGGACAGCGGCCCAGATATTCAAACTGCATGCATTCCAGGCGCCAAGCCCCTCGCGCTGCTCAAAATAGTTGCGCAGGGGTGGGTGGAGTGATATTCAAAGAGTTGCGCTATTGAGCAACTCCTTGAATATCACCCCCAGCCACAGCCACTGGGCATGGCGCAGTGGAACTGCGCCACCGCAAGTTGCCAGAGTTGAACATTAAACCTGCGGTGGTGCAAGTACCGACTGCGCCTCGCAAATTTCCGATATTCAAAAGGTGACATGCAAATGGGGCCATAATTTATGCAAGGCGCAGGGGGCCATTTGCATCTGTTCTAAGCCCCATTGCATGCCATTAGCATGTAGGTGCTATGTCCCGAGGACTTGCGCTGGCGCACTGCCAGGCAAGCAGCCGTCGGGGACCGCGCCTTCACAATATCGCGGGCAGTATCTCTGTGTATACATTCCCCCCACACACAGATCCGAAGCCCGATCGCGGGCAGAAAGTATCATGACCCCGACACATCTCCCGAAGCCCGATCGTCGGGCATAAAAGTAACATGACCCCTCACACATTTCCCAATGCCCGATCGTGGGCATAAAGTAACATGACCCCCACACATTTCCCAATGCCCAATCGCGGGCATAAAGTAACATGACCCCCACATCTCGAAGCCCGATCGCGGGCAGAGTATATCAACCCCCAGTGCCCGATTGCGGGCAGAATGTAAAACCCCTCCCAACCCGATTATCTCCCTGGTGGTCCAGTGGACCGTAATGCCCGATCGCGGGCAGAATGTCAAGATTACAACCCCAAAACATCTCCCTGGTGTCTAGTGTCCCCCCACCCACCCACGAGCCCCTCCACCCGCTCCCCGGCAGCGCGGCGGCAGCATCCACCCGCCTGCCGCCCGCCGCCCGCCGACTGACTGTCCGGTAGGGCTGCACGCCCATTAGTGCAGAGCTACAGCCAATGGGCGTACAGCCCATACCGTGCATGACAGTCAGATTTGTGAATGATGTTCATTCACAAATCTGGACTGTCATGTCGTATGGGCTGCATGCCCATTGGCTGTAGCTCTGCACCAATGGCATGCAGCCCTACCGACAGTCAGTCGGTGGGCAGCGGGGCAGCAGGTGGTGGATGCTGCCGCCCACCGGCCGCCGGGGAGCAGGGTGGAGGGCTTGTGGGTGGGTGGGGGGACACTAGACACCAGGGAGATGTTTGGGGAGGTTGTAATTTGACATTCTGCCCGCGATGGCATTACGGTCCACTGGACCACCAGGGAGATATCTAGTTGGGGGTTTTTACATTCTGCCCGCGATCGGGCACTGGGGGTTGATACACATTCTGCCAGCGATCGGCTTCCGGAGATGTGGGGGTCATGTTACTTATGCCCATGATCGGCTTCGAGGATGTGTGGGGGTTCATGTTACTTTATGCCCGCGATCGGGCTCGGGAGATGTGTGGGGGGGTTATGTTACTTATGCCCGCGACCGGGCTGGTGAGGGGGCACAGGGACCGAGTTGGGGGCCAGCCAGGGGTGGCAGCTGCTGTGTTGCGCCCTGCAATACAGCAGCTCACCTGTGGGTGGCCCTCAACTTGATCCTTTTTTTTTTGGCTCAAGGTTGTGCAGGCACAGGTTGGGGGTTGCGCATGCACAACTCTGCACAACCCAACTGAATATCGGGTTGCGCAGTTTATGCATGGTTCCTCCCCCTCCTGTTGAGCATGCATTCATTTGCATTGCGCTGTTGTGCAACCTGTTGTCAGTGGCGTATCTGCCTCCTGCTGGATATCACAGAATGGCGCGTAGGATTTACAGACAAGAACTCCTGTTGCGCATGGCGCAACCCTTTTGAATATCTGGGCCACCATCTTTAAATTTTATACGAACCCTATAGGATATATTAGAGCAAACAGACATATATCAGAGAAATTCTCCCTATTTTGAGGAACCACACAGGGTTGCCCCCTCTTCCCACTCCTATTTGCTTATTATATTAAACCTTTGGCCCAATACACTCGCCAAGTTCAGGATGTTAAGGGTGTTGAGATAGTAGGCGTATAGCAGAGAGTAGCCCTTTTTGATGATGACATTCTTTTGTACCTGTCTAATCTAGACACCTACCTGCAGGCTCTTTTTAAACATATAGGTAAATTTTCTAATATTTCTGGTTTTACCCTAAACATAAATAAATAAGAGGCCTTAACCTTCGATTATGACCCCCCACCAAACCTTAAAAAACAATACCCAATTAAATGGGATAAAATATCTATAAAATATTTGGGAATACATATCCCAAAAGACCAGGATCAACTTTTTAACTTAAATTACCACCCTCTAGTGAGTACAGTTAAACAGGATTTGAGAAGATGGGACTTGTTACCATCCTCCTTTTATCTAAGAACATTATCGCTTAAGATCAATGCCCTACCAAGATTCCTGTTATTTATTCCAATGCGTGCCATGTGTAGTATCTCCGAAATAACTTCTCTCTTGGCAAAAAACTTTAAATGCATATCTATGGAATCAAAAGAAGCCAAGAATAAGCCGTGCCAAGCTGTACTTGCCAAACGCTTTGGGAGGAGTAGCTCTCCCCTCCCTTCAAAATTATTGGATCTCGGCCCAGATGTGATTGGCACTATTGTGGTTCGCAAAAGAATAGCAAGCAGTCTGGAAGCAAATTGATCTATCTTGATGTGTCTCAACCCCACTTCCAGCCTGCATATTCTCCCCATTTCACCTTAATAAAGTTTGCCAAGAAACCTCATTAGCAACTGTCACTATACTAAAGGGCTGGCAATTGGGGATGAAACAGAATCTTCCTACATTTATATTTACCAATATTTATGGAAATATATATTTTATATTAACCCCCCTTTTGACACATCAGTGCATAAAAAAATGGTACAGGAACCAGTACTCTAAGGGATTGGAAGGCCAATGGCAGTTATTAAAAGGTACTGGGTTTGTAGATTTCTTGGAGGCTGGGAGGCTATATTCCTGGACAGAAAAGGATAGGCTATATTATTACCAAATTAGAGACTATGTTAAAACACAACTTAGGAAATCAGAAAGAGACCCCCACTTGGGAGAGGATAGTACTCCCTTTATACAGGTTTGTACCTCTCATCTAGGGAAAAAGGCAATATATATAATATATAAATATCTTATACAACAACCTACACATGCCATGATGGCGGTTCAATCTAAATGGGAACAGGAACTTGCATATCCCATATCCAGTAAACAGTGGCTTAAGATTTGGAGAAACACATGGAAAACTACCTCCTACCCTATTTGGAAGGAATTTACGTGGAAAGTCAGGGCAAGGGTTTCCTGGTTCCCTCGGTGGTATCCCTAAGAAACCCGGGGTCTGCCTGCAGTTGTTGGAGGGAATGTGGAGAGGTGAGCGCTTCACATAAACATATTTTCCTGGATTGTCCGGGACTATTTTGGCTCCAGGTAAAAACACATATGAAATCAATCCTGAACATACAAGGTGAACTCAAGAGTGTTGATCTAATCCTGGGGATTCCACCAGATGAGATCAAGGATAAGGCCAGCTTATATTTATGGGCCATACTTTTGGGCTCAGCCTATAAATCCATAACTCAGAAATGGCTTCTCAAAACCCCTCCGGTGGTTCCTGATTGGAAAGCAAGCATACTAAATATCCAACACAATGAACAGATCTCTTTTAAACTCCAGGACAAGATGGAAAAGTATATAACATATTGGTCACGGTGGGAGCTACACCAGGGACAGCTTTAGCGGGGGGGACTGGACTTCAAACTTATGTTTGTCCTTCAAGCTGTAAAGGAATGAACATAGGGCCTGAGGAATTGAGGGCATTGCTTATTGCTTGAAGGAAGGAAGGTGTGGTATTGTCACATCAATTAGTACTTTCCCTTAGACTCGTCATCTTAGCTGATGTTAAAAATTTCACCCTAAAGAAAAAGAATGAAATATAAATGTTGAAAACTGGTAGTACCTTACGTTCCAAATTTTGTTTATTTTCCTGCTAATAGTTGGATTAAGTTTGAAATATCAACTTTTGTAATGTTAGGATTTACAGTATATCTTTTAAGATGACAACACGTGTAACAGTTTTAACTTAAAAAAGAGGAAAAGGAAAATATGTGAAACAACATTCATATGAATGTTAATGTATTATAAATGGATGTATGAAACTAATCCTTTTAATAAAGCAAGTATAAAAAAAAAGAAACCTGGGAAACAAAATAAGAGACTTGCAGGCAATAATGGCGGACTCCAGAGTGGACCTGGTGGCCATCATGGAGACTTGGGCCTGAGAGAAAAATGACTGGACCTTTCAGTCCCAGGCTATGACCTGTCTGGAAAGGATAGAAGGGAGGCGGGGGGAGGGGCAACATTATATGTAAAGAATGGGATAAATGCCATCTCAGTAGATAGCATCAAAAGGAGGATGTAGAATCCTTGTGGATGCTTCTCGGCTCAGCAACAGGGGAGAGGGTCCACATTGGTGTGATATACCAGCCTCCATTGCAGGCAGAGGGCAGGGATTAAGAGATCTGAGAGGAGATCAGAGGTGTAGCACAAAAAGGGGATACAGTGGTAGTAGGAGGAGACCTGAATATGCCCGATGTTAACTGGAGCATTCCAGTGGCAGGTTCTATTAGAAGCCAAAAGGTGGTTGATGCCCTACAGGACTGCCTACCTACACAACTAGTTAGCGCCCCGACTAGGCTAGATGTCATTCTTGATTTAGTCTTCACTAAATCAGAGGTAGTAAGGGCTACAGGGGTTGGGGAGCCACTTGCCAACAGTGACCACAACTCAGTGTGGTTTGAGTTATCCATAGGGGTAGAAAAATAACAATCCAAGACAGAGGTTTTAAACTTTAGAGGAGCCAATTTCAACAAAATGAGGGATGTAGTCAAAAGCAAGCTGTTAAGGATCCAGGAGTATTTAGATGTGGAAGAAATATGGGGGCTGGTTAAGTTAGCCATTTTAGAGGCTACTAGGATGTGCATAAGAACAGTGACCAAAAAGAACAAACACAAAAAAACAATATGGTTCAGTAACCAGGTAAGGACCACGAACAGAATAAAAATGGAGGCCTATTGGAACTATAAAAGAACTCTGGAAGACAGAGCATGGGAATCCTTTGTCCAGAAGAACAAAGTGAAATCAGCTAAGGCTGCAACAGAGCTTTGTTTTGTGGATAGGGTTAAAGAAGGAAACAAACACTTTTTTTCAATACATACAAGAAAATAGGAAGAAAAGGGAGGAGTAGTTAGACTCAAAGACGGTGACAGAATAGTGGAGGAGGATAGGCAGAAGGTCACTGTTCTGAATAACTTTTTTTGCTCAGTGTTCACCAAGGAACACAAAGGTCCAGTACCAGACAGTGGCATCAAGGCTGCTGACAAAGCTGTTCCACAAATGAAGCACCAGCAATCACCAACAGAAGGATTAAAGACAGTGGTGCAAGTGGTAGACCAGAAGTACAGGAACTCAGGCACTGGCAGTTGTGAAGTGCAGAATGAAGATCCTCAGTCTGAAGGATAGCTGTGTCAAGACTTACCTGCCTGTTTAGACACTAGTAAATACAATTAGAGATATTGAAGTATTTCTATGAAAATAGCATTGTTATACCAGTCAAATGCTGTTATGGAAATCCTGATCTCAGGTCACAGGCCCAGAAACTGTTATTATGTTGCTGGTTTAAGAATTTCAGTTCCATTGTCAGTGGGAAGAAGTACAGAAACTCAGTTCCTGCTGCATAAAAAGTACATGAACTGAGTTCCTGTACATTCCTGTTCACTTTCATCACTGGTTAGAGAGGCCCTGGATAAACTCAGGGAAGACAAGTCACTAGGGCCTGATGGAATACACCCGAGGGTGCTAAAGGAGCTAGCAAGTGACTAGGCAGGTCCCTTAGCACATTTATTCAGCAGATCACTTCAGACTGGGGTAGTGCTGGGAGACTGTAGAAGAGCTGTTGTGCTACTTCTCCACAAGACAGGGAGTTGGGAGGAAGCAGGCAACTACCAACTGGTCAGCCTTACATCGGTAGTGGGGAAACCTAAAAAAACAAGACTTGGTAGAGTACCTAGAAAAGAATGGTCTGCAGGATGACAGGCAACATGGGTTTGTGGTGGGAAGGTTGTGCCAAACAAACCTAATCACATTTTTTGACATTGTCTCTAGGGAACTAGACAGAGGCCATGCAATGGATCTCCTCTACTTCAATTTTGGTAAGGCTTTTGATTCGGTACTGCACAGCCGTCTGCGGAAAAAGTTGGAGGACCTGGTACAGCCAAGTACATACTCAGTTGGGTAGGTAATTAACTTGGGGACAGACAAAGAGAGTAATGGTCGACAGGGTAAGGTCTGATGAAGGCGTTGTCACTCGTGGTGTGCCCCAAGGCTCAGTTTTGGGGCCAGTCCTGTTTAATGCCCTTATCAGTGACATCAGCATAGGTATTCCAGGCAAAATTGCCCTATTCATGGAAGATACCAAGCTAGGAGGAAAGGTTGACAGTAAGGAGGCAGTTAAGGACCTACAAAAAGACCTACAGAGGTTAGAAAGATGGTCCAGCATCTGGCAACTGAAGTTCAATCACAAAAATGTAAAGTGATGCATTTGGGTAAAGAGAACCCAAGGACAGAGCACCACCTCAATGGAATCCAGCTCAGCATCATGCAGGAAGAACAGGACCTAGGTGTCATTATAAGCAGCTCTCAAACAGACAAGCCAATGCAACAAAGCTTATAGCAAGGCTAACAAAATGCTGGGGTACATAGGGAGGGGATTTGACAGTAGGAGGATGGAGATAATACTACTACTCAACAGGTCCCTGGTAAGACCTAATCTGGAGTACTGTGTCCAGTTTTGTAGTCCACATCTGAAAAAGGATATAAACAGATTGGAGGCTGTTCAGAGAAGAGCAACCAAAATGATTCAGGGCCTTCAAGGGCACTCATACGAGGAGCATCTGGAAGCATTAAATATATTCTCACTGGAGGCAAGGAGGGAGAGTGGAGATATGATTGAAACACACAAGTTCCTGAGAGGAGTAATTGAGGTGCCATCCTTGGACCTGTTCAAAAGAGTCTCTGACTCTAAAACTAGAGGGCATTAGTGGAAGCTCAGGGAGGGGGAGCTTCAAGGGGGAGCTTAGGAAACACTATTTTATAGAAAGAGTCATGGAGCCATGGAATAAACTGCCAGCTGAGGTAGTGGAAGCAAAGTCTGTGACATAATTAAAGCTGGGGTGGGACATGGCTAAAGCATGATCAAAAGCAACAGGAGCAGTAGGAGGCATTGGGGGGTAGGTCCTGGGATCCGAGAAGGTCCAAGGAACACATGGGTAGACTAGATGGACCCTTGGTCTCCTTCTACCATCTTTTGTTCTATGTTTCTGATAAAAGTACGAACCATTTGCATACCTCCCTTCAAAATAAAGTGTTGCAATGGCAGCTTGCATCCTGCTGCCAACAGGGTTTCAATCACTATGTAGGAGGAGGAGGTGTACTGGCCCTCTAAGCATTGTGTCTCCATATCTGTGTTACTGCCGTGGAGTTATTCTGGAGCTGAAGGGGACATTCCAAATGCTGAAAGTCAATCAGCTGCTTACTGACTGTCTTAATGCAAATGAATGGACCGAAGCCCCCTCTCATAGGAGTGACTTATGTCTTTTCAACTGAACAAAGTTTCTGCCTAGCAAGCTGGGAATGGTGTCATGACCACAGTGTGTGGTCATTGATCTGGACTGCCAAACCCTTTCCAGCTTGAGCTGCACTGGGCTCGGCAGTGATATACCTCTGAAATGCATTTGGTGTAACAAAAAAAAAAAAAACACCTTTGTTTCACTGGGCTATTAAGTCTATTAATATTCTGAGAACAGATTTTAACAGGAGTCAACTTATTCATTAGTATTAAAAGAAAGAAAAATACCTAGGAGTAAAGAACTCTAGTGTCAGCAACCAGGGTCCATATCCCTGCCATGGATTACGAACCAAAAGCTGTAAAACAGGACTTAAAAAATACCACTGCACAACAAGTTGTCTTACAAAAGACTGCTCTTAAAAGATCTCCAAAAGCATAAAATAGTAAAAGCTCATTGCTGCTGTTAACAGGACTGTAGCATTTCACAAAACATTAACCATTATTAATGTCAAACTGGGCAACAGGCCTGTACCAACAAATAAGACAGATGCATGCAACTTCCTAGGTCAGGGGCTAAAGACACGCACCTATGGCCTGTGGAGAGAGAAGATGGTAATCCACTCCAGTAGCTGGAGAATGGAGTAGTTCAGTTGAGTACTGCCTCTGTTGTGCATTCACACAGCCAGGAAGGGTAATGTAGGTGGAAGAAATGGGGAGTGAAAGATGGCCACTAGCTGATATGTATCTAAGGCGGATAGGAAGCAGGTATTGAGCCAGGGATGCCTAGTGCTTAATTAAAGCAAGTAATATAGGGTTTGAGGCAGAACACTGGCACCCCACACCATATAGTACATAGAAAAGATGAAAGCTGTACCAAAAATTTGCTTAAAAAGAGGGGAGATCAGTTTAACCATGTGATAGACCAAGACAACTGCTCAGAGTACATCATAAAGATCCTACTGCTGCAAAAGCAAAGGCTATCAGGGAAGAGTAAAGTCTCAGTATTTATTTAGTTGTTTAACCAGGTATAGCACACTAAGCTGAAAGCTTTTTTACAGGAGTGACCTGGGAGCACAAGGAGGTTAAGTGACTTGCTCAGGGTCACACAGTATGCAAGTGGAAGCTGTGGGATTCAAACCCAGGTCTGGTCTGCTGGATGGCTCCAAATTTGCAGCTCAGAGCCTTAGACCACTGCGCTATACTGCCTCGTATGCATGCAACTTCCTAGGTCAGGGGCTAAAGACACGCACCTATGGCCTGTGGAGAGAGAAGATGGTAATCCACTCCAGTAGCTGGAGAATGGAGTAGCTCAGTTGAGTACTGCCTCTGTTGTGTATTCACACAGCCAGGAAGGGTAAATAAAGTATAAATAGTCCACTAGATTCTTAGGAAGTGGAATAAGCAATGCAGTGCTTTCAGTGGCATCCACCTTGTTGAAACCCTCCAACTTGAAGTAAAAAGGATAGCAGGGTGTTTTCCAATTTACAGTACAAGCAAACCACCAAAGTCATATAAAGTGAAAAGTGTCAAGTAGTGGTTCTGGCGAAGTACACTCTGGTGAACAGGGGTCAATTTCCAGTGGTATGGAGGTACAAGTAGAAGTTTGGATCAGCAATTTAAGTGACCAGGTAAGGAACAGCACCTCTGAAATAAGGCAATAGTCAACAGTTCTCCTAAATGATAGTCAGTGAAGACGATCTGTCAAGCCAAGGTAAGTACAGAAGAGGCATAACCATGATCTCCATATGTGGGGTGCCCCTCAAATTTCAGAAGTCTCTTCTTCCAGACTGCTGAAAGGAGGCATTCTTTTGTTTGGTTACTCAGGAAGCGGGCTACTGTAGAGCAAGGGTGAGCTTTCGTATCCCGAGGTTTAGGCACAAGAGTGTGATGGTCCCTCTCAATGGAGAAGTCAAAGTCCATTGGCAGTTCCAGGACAGTTCCAATGAGAGTTTCTAAAAAAGGAATAATCAAAGGACCTTTGGTGTCCTCAGGGATACAATAAATGTGAAGGTTCTGATGTCAATAGTGGTCGCCTAGGTCATCAGTTTTATCCTGCAGCTTAGTGGCTATTTTCATAAGTTGGAGGAGGAGGATGTGGTCAGTCTAGTCCACCCACACATCAAGCTCGGTGACAGCTGTCTCATACTGCATAGCCATGTGTTCTAGCTGCTGCTGACCCTTCTGAATTGCAGTGATGATCTTAGTGTTCTCTGCACAGTAAGCACTTAATTGCAGCAAAATGAGATTGTTTCCTTGTTTTTGGTTTGGAGCTCGATAGTGATGCAGCAACTTTTGCAGGAAGAAGAGACATTTGGAGGCCTTACTCATCAAGCCATCATCTTGCAATCTGCTGGCATCCTTTTTCTAGTGTCCCTCCGGTTGTTTTTTTTTTATGGCCCATCATTAGTTGTCCTCTGATTAAAAGTAAAAATGTCTGTTTTACTCAAAATAGTCCCAAGTAGAGAGGGTTTATTTAACACTGGCATCCCAGAGACCTTCAACTAGGCAAGCCATATTGGTCACAACATCAGTAAAAGTCAGGGATGACAGTCCCTTTTGCTTCAACTCTCCATGAAGCCAGTTTCAGTAGACTTCTTTTTTTTTTGTACAAAAATGGCTACTTCTGTAATGCTTCGTATGACTTGTGATGGTATCATACAGTCAAAACGTCATGCCTTGGCTTCCCTACTTAGTACCTAGCACAGAAACTGTAACAATGTAAAAAACAGTATGCTTTCATAAATAATTAACATATCATATCTATATTTATAACAATATTATTGTATTACATGAATTGTTTTGTATAGCAAAAACAATTGGGTGCTTCCCCAGCTAAGGTGCAGGACTGTTGCTGCCACAATAACAGTGACAACATTCAGCAGCATATACAGAAAATGTGAAAATATGAAAAAGTAGATTGCTTTTGTCAATGCTTTAGATTGATGGGTCATACCAGAAGGCATTTATCCTACAGATTCAAAATGAGACAGATAGTAGATGCCTATGCTTTTCATATAGCTGGATCTCAAAATGAATCCAGTGGGGTTTCATTTTGAGTCCACATATATTTGTGGGTAAGCCTGATCCAGGTCTGCTATTGTCTTCTTAAAAATTTTGATTAATTTATTACAGCAACTATTATATTTCTTAATTTCTATATTAAAAAATGTGGGAGCTGCCTCAGCTGAGGTGCACGACCGCTGCTGTCACAGAATCAGTACTTAACAATTAGCAGCAAACACAGAGAACATAAAAATGTGAAAAGGTAGCTTGATTTAATAAATAATTTAATATTTGAAATATTATATTTATTTATTGATTTAAAAAAAACAATTGGGTGCTTCCTCAGCTGTGATGCTGGATTGTTGCTGTCACATCACTGCATGGCAATTCATTTAGTTCTCGTATAGCAAATTGAATAAATAATTACATCAATCAATCAATCAATAATGGCAGCCCTTCAAAGGCTCCAGTTCAGATGGACTAGACCGGAAGATTCTCTTTCTATATACTGCTGCGATCATTGACCTCCTTATTACTCTTCTTTATCTCTCCATGTGTCTTATTGCAGTACTCCATGTGTAGAAACAGGCCAAGTTTGTCCCTTGAACAAAGCAGGGGGGGAGGCCTACCTCCCCCCAGGGAACTACCGTCCTATCTCTCTTCTCTCTACAATTGCTAAATTTTAGGAGAAATCTGTTCTCCTATCTCTCTTTTGCTTACTGCTCTGTCTTCCTCTCTCCGTACCAGTCTGGCTTTAGGAAGGCTTCACCATCTCCTCCTTCTTTGGTTCACTGATTCAATTCTGAAGGAGATGGCTAGTTACAGGTTAAAATTGCCATCTTCAATGACTTTACCAAGGCAACTGATACAGTGGTATGGTACACCCCCTTGTATTAGGTAAGCTGAAGGGAGCTAGACTCTCTGACCTGACAGCTGTATGATTTTGCTCCTATCTCAGTTCAGGTCGCAATGTCTTGTCACCACCTCCCATCTGCTGTGGTGTTACTCAGGCTTAAATCCTGGGCTCCATTCTTTTTTCCATCATCCTTAATGATCTCATCTCTGCCTGTTCCAACACAACCACTCACATGTGTGGATAACTATTCTCTTCCCCATGAGGGCCTTGGTCACTGAGCAAGAATGATTGTTGCAGCGTGACTTTAATAAGGTCAAAAGCTGCTTCCACTAAAACCAGCTCATACGGAATGGCAAAAAGACTGTACCCATGTCTTTTGGTACTGGGCAGAAGTTATCAAGGCTCCCCTTCACCCCTAACTTTTTGTCTAGAAATTAGCCTTAAAGTATGTCTTCAAGACTTTGGCATAGCAGCCATGCTGATATTTAATGGAGATTGTCAGTAATTAGGCAGACATGATTTATATCAGTTCTGATTGAGAAGTACAGTTTTACACACATGGTGGAACACATCAGGTTAAATACCACATGGGGCTAATTTGTAAATAATTTTGTATGTAGCCTTACATTTGTATTTATATTTATTATGCACTTACTCTCGTACTATGGCACTTATAAGACACTACATATGTGTTGGCACTTTTTTTATATGTATGCCTTTAAACAACGTATGACATCATCATGAGGCATGTATAAAAGGAATGGCTTCTCCTACAACCCCCACCCCCTAATGAAGCTTCAAAGAGTGAATGGGCTAAGGTCTGTTATGGATAGTAGACCATTAAGTTGTATTTGCACCTTAATAATCTTCATTTGCTTTTTTTTGCTGGATTTAGTAAACTGTCTATGGTGTGTGACAGGGTTAGAGCCCCTGTCTGAATTTGTGCTGCATTTTATTTTACACTACCCAGTTCTAGTAAGTTTATTGTTTTAGCTACAGGCTGAAATCTGGCCACTTTCAATCTTGTAGTCTCTCCCCACCTTCTCCCAAGTACTGTACAAGGAACATATAAGTAAGACAAGAGGCAGTAAGTTGCTTGCATTCTCCTGTGCTGTGCTGCAGGCAGACACAGAGGGAGTGCAAGTAATGAAAAAGAATTGAAACACAGAGCCTTGTACTCTGTGTTTTATTCTGTGTAAACTACTTTGGGTTTGCAAGAAGTCAAAACACAAAACATTCTTTCCTAGGTGAAGCAGAGGTGCATAAAGGTCAGATGAGTCAGCCTGTCTGTGTTTATTTAGGATGAATCAGCCTGCATGTGATTACTTAGAGAAATGTGTTTATTCAGGATGAGTTAGCCTGCCTGTGTTTACTTAGAGAATTGTGAGTCAGACAGCTCACATGGTGCTGACATCCTCAGTAGGCAGGGATAAAAGCCTACCTCCTGAGATGCAAAACAGATGAGTCAGATGAGCCAGTCAGTAGAGACCTGACTGTTGTGCAGAATTCAATTCGTAGTGCATGCAAGTTGTCATGTACTGGGAATATATTTGGCTGGAACAAAGCCTGAAAGCTGTGCACTGAGGGAATTGTACACTGTTTCTCATAGTACATGCACGTTTTCATGTGCTAGGAGTCTATTTGGCTGAAACAAAGCCTGGAAGTTGTGCACTGTGTCTCCTAGTACATGAAAGGTTTCATGTGCTAGGAATCTATTTGGGCTGAAACAAAGCCTAGAAGTTGTGCACTGAGGGAATTGTGCACTGTTTTTGCAGAACTGAAGGACTAATCAACTATTTCCTGTCTACATAGATACATAGATACATAGACAGTGTTGGCAGATAAGGGTCTATGGCCCACCCAGTCTGCCCATTTGAGCTTGTAAGTTCAGTTTTTGTTTTCCTAGAAGTCTGTTGTCCCTTACCCCTGACCTCCAGAATTAATTTATGTCTATCCTATGCTTTCTTAAATCCTGTGATTGTTTCAGCCCCCACCACTTCCTCTGGCAGGGTGTTCCACTTGTCCACCACCCGTTCTGTGAAGAAATTCTTCCTCATGTTTCCTCTGAATCATCCTCCCTCCAACTTCATCCCATGCCCTCTAGTCCTGAAACATCTTTTTTCACTTAACAATAGTGTATTCCTGCACCCTGTTCCTCCCTGTAAGATACGTGTATGTCTCTATCATATCCCCTCTCTCCCTCCTCTCCTCCAGGGAGTACATGTTCAGTTCCTTCAACCTATCTTCATAGGACTTGTGATGCAATCCATGCACCATCTTTGTTGCCCTCCTCTGAACCTTCTCTACCCTGCCTATGTCCTTATGTAGGTATGGTCTCCAGAACTGTACACTGTACTCCAGGTGGGGCCTCACTAGTGTCTTGTATAGCGGAATTATGACCTCCCTTTTCCTGCTGGTGATGCCCCTGCCTATACATCCCAGCATCCTATTTGCTTTACCTGCTGCCTTGTCACACTGTTTCCCTACCTTGAGGTCATCATAGATGATAACCCCAACTTTCTGCAGACTTTCTGCATATTTATTATTTTAGTTTGGAAAATAAATACCGTAAAGTGCGTTCTACACCTTTTACCTGACTCTGTGCATCTGCCTCACCCACTAACCTTCACATCTGGTGTCAGAAGTCGGATACTGGTGCATCTAGGCTGGGAGAGAGGTGTTACCCTGGAATATCACCCTGACATCCAGGCAGATGTCACTGGAACAGCAGGTGCAGAAAGGTAAACGCTTGGCATACAAGTCACCTATCTTGACCAGAGCAATGGCAGAGTAGATGGGTGAAAAGTCTTTGCCAGGATTGGACCTAGGGGCCAGGAGCAAAACCAAACCTGAAGTCAAGGTTGGCATACCATAAGCCAAAGAGGATGTTGCATCTGCACCAGCAGAAGAGGTCAGTGAGCTCCTAAAGTGGCTGTGCATTAAACAGATGGAAATGGAGAGGAAAAGCAAAGCAGAGCCTGCTATGTGTACTTTTCAGAACTTGGGTCCAGGCATCCAGAAGGGGCATGGAAGCTCTACAAGAGGCAGCACTGAAGAGGTCTACTTAACGCCAGAAGGGACTAAATCATTGTTTCATGGGATGATTCCTTATGATGATGTGGACTCGGGTAAGATGCAAACTAATGAGAAGAAAATCAGGAACCTGAATGCCTATATCTAAACAATTGATAATGCTCCTGTCTGTAATGACAATGAAATGGAGAAATGTTGCTAATGTTAAGTCTGTATGCTTACTGAAATATGTGAATACTCTTGAAAGATTTAGGGGATGTGAGTTAAAAGTAAATCTGAAAATGTATTGCAGCTGAAATTTAAACATAGCAGGAGTTATGTATGGTTTTCATAGAAATATGTAAAAAGGTTGCAAACCAGTCTCACTAAGCAAGCAAAAAATAGTGAAGACTGGTTCCCTTTTAAAGAGGGGGATATGTGACAGAGTCAGAGGCCCTGTCTGAATTTGTGCTGCATTTTCTTTTACATTATCCTGTTGTAGTAAGTTTATTGTTTTAGGTACAGGATGAAATCTGGCTACTTTCAGTCTTGTAGTCTTCCCCAACCCCGCCTTCTCCCAAGTACTGTACAAAGAACATATAAGACAAGAGGCAATAAGTTGATTGACTTCTCCTGTGCTGTACTGCATGCAGACACAGAGGGAATGTAAGTAATGAAAAATAATTGAAACACAGAGCCTTGCATTCTGTGTTTTATTCTGTGTAAACTGCTTTGGATTTGCAAGAAGCCAAAAACTTTTCACCTATTCTTTCCTAGGTGAAGCAGATGTTTGTAAAAGTCAGATGAGTCAGCTTGCATGTATTTACTTAGAGAAATGTGTTTATTCAGGTTGAGTCAGCCTGCCTGTGTTTGCTTAAAGAACTGTGAGTCAGACAGCTCACATAGTGCTGACATCATCTGTAGGCAGGGATAAAAGCCTACCTCCTGAGATACAAAACAGATGAGTCGGATGAGTCAGTCAGTAGAGACCAGACTGTTGTGGAGGAAGCAGCTCATGGTACATGCAAGTTTTCATGTGCCAGGAATCTATTTGTCTGGAACGAAGCCTGGAAGTTGTGCACCAAGGGAACTGTGCATTGTTTCTCATAGTACATATGCTAGGAATCTGTTTGGCTGCAATGAAGCCTGGAAGTTGTGCACTGAGGGAATTGTGCACTGTTTTTTCAGAACTGAAGGACTAAGCACCTATTTCCTTTCTGT
The DNA here is from genome assembly GCA_016271365.2 of Neoceratodus forsteri. Classification (NCBI taxonomy): domain Eukaryota; kingdom Metazoa; phylum Chordata; order Ceratodontiformes; family Ceratodontidae; genus Neoceratodus; species Neoceratodus forsteri. The sequence continues at coordinate 596,287,412 of CM057450.1, read as the reverse complement.
TTGTTTATTATTCTATTTTTGAAAATAAATACCTCAAAGTGCATTCTAAACCTTTTACCGGAGTCTGTGCATCTGTCTCACCCACCGACTTTCACATGGTGGACAGTGTGTTCTAAATAACAACAGATTCCAACAATTTCCAGTGACTGGCTTAGATGTGTTCCTGGAGTGCAGGCTAAATTTGGATATGGTTTGCTTCCACTAAAACCAGCTCACAATGAATGCCAAAAAGACTGTACCCATATCCTTTGGTACTAGGCAGAAGGTTATCAAGGCTCCCCTCCACCACTACCTTCCCAAAGCTGGATTGTTCTCCACTTGTGGAGATCTCCTCCTTCAAGTACCTTGCTAGTTAGAAACCTGGCTTTCTCTTCTGACATCAACATCATCTGCAAAAAGCACCGTCCCAAGGTTGGCACCCTATATCACAAGAAAGACTGCATCCCACTTTCTGTCCTTCTTAGATGATCTTGACAGTGCTCGATTGTGGATGTGATCTGTGGTGCTGCCCCAAAATCCACCCTCTCTTCATTCCTTCTGTCATTTTACCACAAATTCCCCTCCACTTACTTATAACTGCTTCGTCTATCAGTATTTGTCTCTCCTGTCCTTAGACTACTGGTACCTCTCACACTGCACATCATTTCTATCCAGGTACTGGTGTTCCTTCTTCACAAAGTTTACAAAGTTTGCTCTCAGAAGTTATATTTGCTCATGAAAGATATATTATACTTCATATTATACAAGTAATAAGTAAGTGATATAATGTAGTTTGCATTTAAATTGATTTATAGGGACTCACACGTCAAGCTCTGTATATAGATACAGTGTCTGAAAGGCTTATACCACCCCACTGAAGCATTGTCTTTAGGGTGTGAAGTGCCAGGGTTCTTTCTGCTGTTGCTCTCCTCTCCTGTTTGGCATCAATAAAAACTTATTTTTAACTGAAGACTTTTCTCAACTACTTTTTAGCCCTTGTATGCCACAATTGTGCTTTTTATATGCTGTTGTGTGTGGCATCACCAGCTCCGCAGTGCAAGAATGTGATTCTTCTGTTGTGTGGGCCACTGAACCACCTGGGATGAAAGACGGTGTCTGCTAAAATGCAAAAATCATGTGTCCAGAAGCAAGTCCAATGATCAAGAGCAAGTGGTTGGGGTTTGGGGGAGTACTATGTTGGTAACACAGTTCACTGATGGTTCATGGCAAGACATAGCACCAGACAACTGGTGCTATTTCATGCTTAGACCTCTGAGGCTATGGATGCTGCCAGTCAGCATGTTAGTTGAATGCAGACCGTATTTGTGCCCACTAACACATCTGGTCTAGTGATCTGCATTGTGGCTCAGTCACCAGAGAGACTCCTGCTCTGAGTGATTAAGTCTGGTCTCTATGCATGGCAGTTTTCTGCAGTGGCACAACAGATTGCCTTTTTTACACCCTGAATTTTCAGTACTGTTGACTGTGACTGTATAATAGGCTGAACATCATTTGGATTCCGACTCCAAAAAGTTAAGATTCCAAAAGCCAATACACGCCGGAAATTCTGGCTTTTTAAAGTAAAGAGTCAAGCCCTGACTAGCAAAAGTGCAGATATCAATTGCATGGATGTGTTCAGATTGATGGAGTGTTTTTTTTTGTCCATCCTTGTACTGTGTACTGCTATCTTGTGCCCCAACATTATTCCTTCTTATTAGAAAATGTACATAGTGTGGTAAGGTTACATTCTCGATCCGTTTTGGGTAACATGGTGTGTGCTTACTTAAACATTTTTGTACAAAAAGAGCTTACTGGAGTTTAAAACCCCTTTTCCATGGCTGCCTAGCAGCAACAACATCAGCAACTAGCTAGTGTTCCTTGTCTCTGTGGCCCTCCTTCTCAACCAAAGCAATTTATCTGGCAAACAGGTAGGAGTGGTGAATTACAGCTGAATAGCCTGACTGTACCAATTACTTCCAGTACATAAAAAAGCATTTTGGGTATTGGGAAAACCCTATAGTTGTGAAAGAAGTTCTAATGCATCTATATATCCACTGATCCGCTCTCTTCATCTAGTTTATATTTGTGGCATTCTAAATTTCTGGCATAGTTCCAGTGATGACTGTAAGAATATAAAGGGCAGCTCGTCTTCTGAAAGGATTTCAAAGATTTATGCTGTTGTTTGATGGGTGGAAGTATGGCTTAAACATCTTGAGATGTAAATCAGCAAATACCTGTGGTGTGTAAGTATGATATCTGACATGAGGAATATGATTTAGGTTTAAGGAAGATGACATATAAAGTGTTCTGAATGCCAAATCTATGCTGGTCTTGCAGGTAAACTTCCATAGAGAGGCTGTCTGCAGCTGCATCTCCTATTTCTTGCCTTCATAACCAAAGGAAACAATGTAGCCCAGGGTGCGGGGCATGGAACTAGTGGGAATCAGGAGATCCCAGGTTCAAATCTCAGCAAAAGCAATTGGCCCATCGTGCGACCTTAACCAAATCACTTGACTGCCCTGTGTATTGGTCCTCCAAGCAGTAATACTGGGTAAAAACAGGACCCCGCTGAAAAGGAGATGCTGCATCTCAACTAAGCCATCCTGTATAAATAATCTATTAAACAAGAACACACATGCAAAGCGCATCACAATTTTGTGGTGCATTCCTACTAGTAATTTGATGCCATTCAAGTTTCTCTCTCTGCGAATATATTTTTCCAAATATAATGTGTTTTCAAATGACAAATGCATGCTTTATTCGCATAGCTTGTGTAATCTACAAGGAGAACAAATGATGTATCTTCACAGTTCCATGATTTATCCATGCTTCACAGTTCGAATGTATACTCTACTAACCAGCCTCCCACTGGATAAACCAAACATGAAATGAGGACTGGTGTAAATTACTGATTTGTTCTGACTCGGCTTTGTCCACTGTGGCTTCACTAATGGTTCAGCTTCATTCTGCTACTCAAGGGATCTCACAGGTCAAACTCGACTCAGCATGGCCAATCAGTTATTTGATCCAGCCCATAGCATATCCACCACATAGTGATGGATGCAACATCAGTGAAGACAGAATGAGAAGATAAATGATATCTTTGTATCTAGCCTCAGGAAATTATGACATTTTGTTTTTAGTGTTGCCATAATTTATATCTTGACAGTAAAGCCCATTTCAATGAAATAATGAACAAACCTAAGGGCAGTTTCCACAATGTTGATGACATCACAACATCACTATGCACACTTAAGCTAGCAGTTGAAATCAAAGATAAATGGTTAATTCTTCAAACAAATAGTATTAAATACAGTATATAGTAAACTGAAGATGTATGAATCAAATATGCAATAGTCTGACCTTATCACTACGTGTGAGGAAGCATGACTTTCACAACTGAATTGTCCCTTTGTTACTGGTGAGTTATGGTCCTGCCCCATCACACTTGAAGATAAAGTGCATGTTTTGAACCAGGCCATTGCATATATGTAAGCGATAAGCCACAACAGGGTGTACATTACAGGATTTTATAAAATGGGTTGGTAAAATCTAGTCAATCAAAAGGCTAAATGCCCTTGCCAGTCAGTCATTTATTTACTTGCTTATACTACAGGAAAAAAACTAGTACCAGCAGCCACAGACCCATAGACACACAGACCCACTCACCCAAAATATCCTTGTGCCACCCTGCTATCTCCTTTCACCTCTCGATCTGCACTCTTTAATTCCTGCCTGACATGAAAATTTAAAACTGCCAAACAAAATGTCTGAGTATCGTACCATAAAGTTTGACATCTTTAGTGATCCTAAAGTCCAGTAAATGTTAAAAGAAGACAAGCCACATATCCCAGCACTACCAACTCCATCAAATCCTGGCAATAAAAGAAGAAAAACAACTGCAGTGAGTACCCATCATGTAACTGTGACTACTGATGGGCCCTATGCAGCAATGGGACAGAGTGGCTACATGCATGAATCTGGGACGCAACCACTCAGCACCCGTTGCATCACCCACATGGCCAGCCACAGGATTCACCCATGGGGCATGCAGCTCCAATGTCTGACCGCACAGAGGGCACCGCGGTTGCGGCGGGCAGGGTGTGTGCTGGGGGTATGCCTGCACTCTGCTACATGCACATAGCCATGGAGCACTGGGCACAGGGGGGCACACAGTATGCAGGGGGAACCCCTATCATAAGCTCTGTGCACCCCCAGAGATGTCATCCCCTCGGTCGCCAACCGATGGGCGGGGACTGCCGTCCGCCACACCAATGCTGCCCCAGACCACGGACAGTGAATTTTGGTCTGGGGATGGCCGACCGGGCACCAGCCCAACTCTTCTGTTCTGTGTGCTGCATGGCAGCAGCCATATCTCTGTGCCAGCAAACATAAGGGATCCACTGGTGGACAGGGTCAGGCGTCCCATTGGATGCCCACCAGTCCATGTATCTTTTCTCCCAGCTCCCTTGTGCCAAGGTGGCAGGGCCACAGATAGGTGGCTGACAGTCATGAATACCACCAGTGCACACCTGTCTGTGGGTGTGCAGCTACATGGGTGGGGTACATGCAGATTCCACGTACCCCTGCCCCATTAGTGTATAGAGGCTGATGAACGTAACTTCACTGAAGTCTTTGAAAGAGATACAACACTAGGAAAACTATGGTATGGTCACTGTCCATGTTCACAGACTGGTGCTCACATACAGGTGTGATCATCAATTTAAAAACTGTAAACCTGGACCTGTTGAACTCCACATTACGGAAATTTTATGTGAACGTCTGCAAAGCAGATGCTCAACACTATTCAATTGCCAGCTGCACTGCACTACAGGTGGGACTCAACAGGTATTTGAATTCCCATGTCATAGCCTGAAAAATGAATCTAGTAAAAAAAAAACAGTCTTCACATCATGCAGCAATTTGTTTGTTGTAATACTGAAACAGCATAGAAAACAGCACAAAGATCACTCCTCTCATCACCCACCTCTAGCTACTGCTGATTTACAGAAGCTTCCCTCACCACCCACACTGTCTCTTCTGACCGCACTGGGGCTGATCAGGTGTGTCCGGCTTGAAGTGTGGCTCAGTTTCATCCGGCATGGCAGGAAGGGTGTCAGGGACCTAAATGTAACCCCCTAGACACTTTTTCCAGCTGGTACCCCCAAAAGAACCAGTGCTCAAATCATGGTATGCAATTTGCTCTTGACAGAATTACTCAATTGGTACCACCCCTGGCTTTAGAGTGTATACCGGGCTCATTATCTAGAGGGCAGGGGAAGGGGCTACAGTACTAAAAAATGAACCTTTGTATTTATCAGCAGGTCAGGGGAGAGAATACTAGGTACATAAAGTGGTGCATGTGGGGACAAAAGACTGTGAGGAGATGGTGGAGGAAGTGAGGGAGAGGTTTGAGAGTGTGGGAAGGCTGTGCAAGATGATAGAGCAGTCAGTGGCCTTCTCAGAGGTGCTCACAGTACCCTGTGTGAGTACAGCAATGAAAAGAAGGACTGGGGAGTTCAGCACATGGTTGGGGGAGTGGTATCAATCCAAGGGGTATGGGGTAGTGGGTGGAACGGGCAGAACCTGGGACAATAATTATCTATACACAGGAGATAGGCTGCACTTGAGTGAGGAGAGAAAGGGGGTATTAAAGCAGAAGTTAGAGGGGTATATAATGAAAAAGGTGGATTTAAACTAGGAAGGGAGGGCACAAGTGGTCAGCTGGTAGGCTGGGATCTCGAAGAGAGGAGCCAAACAAGCATACTCCCCAAGCTAGCAGGGAAGGATTTGGGGAAGTTGCACAGGGAGGGAATAGGAAGGAGGAGAAGCACAGAGAGGAAGTGGAGGGGACAGGATCAAGGGTGGTCTCACTGAATGTGAGAGCTTAGGTAACAAATCAGCTGAGTTACAGGCACTCTTGGCTGTGAGGAGGGTGGATATTGTGGGCATCATGGAAACGTGGGCCACCAAGTACCAGAACAAGGATCTGGCAATCCCAGGGTAGAAATTGTACAGGAAGGGCTGTAGGGTGGAGAGGGGGGTGCGATGGCAATCTATGTGAGGGATGGGATTAAATGTACAAGAGAAGAGGGGGAGGAAAGGAGAATGGAGGTAATTGGGATGCAGCTCCTGGATTCCAAGGGTAAGAAGCTGAGGTTTGGGGTGGTGTACAGGCCACCGTCCTAGGTAGAGGAGCTGGACAGGACAGGGAATTAGCAGAACAAATCAGGAGAGTATGTAGGAAGGGGAACGTTGTCATCATGGGGGACTTCAATCTGCCGGGGGTTGACTGGAGCACTCCGGTCACCTCCAGTGCTAGGGAGCAGGTGCTGCTGGATGAGATCCAGGAGGGACTCCTGACACAGCTGGTCACTGGACCTACTAGGTTAAGTAACATATTTCATCTGGTACTGTTGAATGGTGAGGCAGTGAGGGAATTAAGGGTGGAGGACCCACTAGCTGATAGTGATAATCAAACAGTATGGTTTACTATCATGATGAGCAGGGAGTCAGGGGGCTCACTAACAAAGGTGGTGTACTTCAGGAGGGCACACTTCAGGATGATGTGGGAGATACTGAAAGGGAAACTTGAAGGCATAGGGCCAGGAATGGAAGCGGAGCAGAAATGGGACATTATTAAATGGGGGATTATAGAGGCGATGGAAGCTTGCACCAAGTTACAGAGTAAGAGGAGCAGAGCAAGGAAACCATGCTGGTTGAACAGTAAGGTGAGGTGAGGTGAGGGAGGGGGTGAGGGCAAAGACAGCTGTGTACCAGAGGTTTAGAAGGACTGGGAAGGAGGAGGACAGGGAGAAGTATACAAGATGGTCCAAGGAAGTGACCAAGAGGGAGAGGGAAGCTAAGGCCTCAAGGGAGCTAAGGTTAGCACAGGAAATTAAGGGGGGAAGAAAGGCTTTTTCAGACATCAGAGAGAAAAGGAAGTACAGGGATAACACAGTGAGGATAAAGAGGGTTGGGGAGTGAGTTGAAAAGGGAGAGGAACAAGCAGAAGCACTAAATGAATACTTTTGCTCAGTGTTCACACAGGAGAAGGGGGAGGTCACTACCACCTTGGACTGGGGGGGAGAGATGATGGATGGAATGATTGAGAGAAGTAGAGTATTAGAAGGTTTGAGGGCACTAAAAGTGGACAAGGCACCAGTGCAGGATGGTTTCTGCCCCAGGGTGCTAAGGGAGATGGCGGAGGTGCTGGTGGAACTACTGGTAGATCAGTTCAGCACCTCCCTGGATACAGGATGTGTGCCTCAGGACTGGAGAATGGCCCATGTGGTGCCAATACACAAGAGCAGCCCAAGGGATGAACCGGGTAATTATCGGCCAGTCAGTCTCACTTCCATAGTGGGCAAGCATATGGAAACGATACTGAAGGAGAGGCTGGTGTCATTTCTAGAGGACAATTACCTCCAGGATGTGAGGCAGCATGGGTTCGTATTGGGGACATCCTGTCAGACTAACCTAATACAATATTATGACTAAGTAACAAGAGAGCTGGCTAGGAGCCATGCAGTGGATGTCATCTACTCGGATTTCAGAAAGGCCTTCGGTTCAGTACCTCATGGGTGGCTTGGGGGCAAGCTAACTGGTGTGGCAGTGGGGATGAAAATGACAAACTGGATTACAACCTGGCTGCATGGGAGACTACAACAGGTGGTGGTGGTGGGGTAATTCTCAACACCTAGACCAGTGACAAGCAGGGTGCCGCAAGGCTTGGTGCTGGGCCCAGTGTTGTTTGGGTTCTTCATCTCTGACATTGTACATGAAGAGGTGTGCAGGGTGAGTCTATTCACAGACAATACCAAAATGGGTGCAGTATTGGATGAGGAGGAGGAGGGATGGAAGCAACTGCAGGGGGACCTAACCAAAGTGGAGGAGTGGTCAGAGAGGTGGCAGCTGCGGTTCAGTGTGAAGAAGTGTAAGGTTATGCACATTAGGGCAAAGAACCCAAGGAGAGAATACTGGTTGGGGGGGATGAAGCTGGGGATCACTGAGGAGGACAAGGACCTAGGGGTGATGGTAACAGGGAGCATGAACAATTCTTCCCAATGCATGAAAGCAGCAGCGAAGGTGAACAAGATGCTGGGGTGTATGGTGAGGGGGATCTCATCCAGGTGGAGGGAGGTGATCTTGCCCATCTACAGGTCACTGGTCAGGCCACACTTGGAGTACTGTGTGCAGTTCTGGAGGCCAAAGCTGAGGTGGGATATTAAGCTACTGGAGGGAGTGCAGAGGAGGGCAATGAGGATGATACAGAGAATGGAGGAGAGAGACTACTAGAACAGCCTGGGAGAACTGAATATGCACACCCTGGAGGAGAGAAGGGATGGGGGGACATGACTGGAACTTTCAAGTATCTGATGGGAATCAGCAAGGATTGAGCTGACAGGGAAGGGAAGGGACACTAGAGGGCATGGGCTAAGGATGGAGGGGGAAGATTTAAGAGGGAGATGAAGAGGCATTACTTTACAGAGAGAGTGGTGTCAAAGTGGAATGCCCTACCAGAGAGTGTAATATCATGCAAAACTGTGGGTAGCTTTAAAAGGGCATGGGACATAGAATGGGGAGAGTATGGGTGGGTTAGGCTGAGAATGGCTGAGGGCAGACAGAAGTGGAAGGGGTGGGGCAGCTGCAACTTAGGGGAGCTAGCTGCACACTCGAGCAGACGTTGATAGACCAGGAGGTCTGTTTCTGCTGGCATATTTGTATGGTCGTATGTATGCTAGACTTAACTGCTGAGGGGTCCCAACAACGTTCACACAGAAGCAATATGCTAAATGTCCGGAGCAGTAACTGGAATTGTGCAGTAAGGCTTTATTCACAGATGTTACTTTAAAATACAGGTGGACCCACAATGGTTTGCCATTGCAACACAGGTACACTCTCCTTTGCAGAAACCACTTTGCTAGGCAGTACTGTTTTCCACAGAAACATCTCTATCCATTCTCCAGAGTGTATGCTCGTGGTCTGTGCCACATACTTAAACCATTTTCAAAAAATGTCCATTTCCAAAGTGTATACCAGTGGCCTGAACTACATATTTAAAATCATCCTGGGCATCAGCCTTTGCCCAGGGGACCTTTGTGTCCCTCAATGAACCAGTTAGTACTGTATTGAAACTCCAGATGGCGTTCCTCCCACCTTTTGCCCCAAAACAGTCTTTACCATTCCTTCAGGGTAACACCAAAAGAAGCCTTCAATCCCCACTGAATTGCCAAAGACTCCTAAACTTTACTTTAAACTAGCACCCTGAGGTGAAAAGGGGTCCTCACTGGTGTGGTCTAGTCTTATCTTGGGAGCATGCACCTCAGACAACCTCCCAAGAGAACAGTCTCCAATTCTGTACTCACAAATTACTTGCTTCTTCCTCCCAGTCTTGGAAAGAACAAAAGAAAGGCACCTTCTTCTCTCTTGTAGCTTGTCAGATTCCACTCACTGTCCTTCTTTAAGGCAGCTGTAAACTTCAGGACCCTCAGGGGACTGTCCCTTGGATCCACCAGACATTGCAATCCCTCTCACTCCCCTTGGACTGAAACTAGGAGTCCTGCTGGAGAATGGTTTCCACTACTTCACAGGCAGACCAAAGATTTTACCAAACTAGGTTAAAAAATGACCAGGGCTCCCTTGGCAGAGCCCCACTGGTAGACCTTCTGCCACTCTACCACTCTAACTCAGACTAACTGAACATTCTAAGCTTCCTCTGAGCAGCTGACTCAAAAAATGGTTATGTTGCTGCGAGAGTTCTAAATGACATAATCATCCCTCTCTCAGGCTAGCTGAGTAAACAATGATGCCTTTATGTAAGAAGCCCCTGATAAGTTCCCCACCAGCTGCCTTTTTGTACCTGCCTAATGCTAATATTAATGGGATTCTAGTAACCCCAGGGGACTGGGTGGTTACATAAAGCCTGACTCTGTGTAAAGAGTGACAAAACAGGCAGAGTGTATGTGGCACTGTGATTTAATGAGTACACCAAGAATCACAGTGATGTACTAGAGATAAACAAGGCAGAACACAGGGGGTTTATGTATGAACTGCCAAGAAACCCACACTGTCCTGTAAAAACCTTTGAGAAATACTTAAACAAATAAATACTTGTCAAAACTCCCACAAAACGCCACTGCCTTGTACACCCACCCCCAAATGCTTCTGGAGTATCTGAACACTATCCCTGTGTGGCACAGTAAAGAGCCCATGTGTACATGCATTTTTTTTTATCAACAATGATGCCATGATTGAGCAAGGAAGCTTCACTTTCAAAAAGATACAGCAACCAAATGCTGCTCTCCACCACAGTTTACCTCCTATCACAGGCTGGTCTGGAAAGCTGTGCAATCATGTCTACAACCAGCCGTAAGTATGAGGCGACTCTCAAAAGTCACTGGTCTCCTTCTACAGCAGATCACCGCAAGTGTAGTGAAATCTTATCAGGAGCACAGCACTCAAAACCAGAGCCCACAGACGAGTAACCCTGCACGTCATGTAGTCTGGTACCCTTCCCCCCACCTGCACAACCTGATTTGAATGTTCTACATGTTGAAGCATCTACATTCACCAAGCCCTTCAGCTTATCCAATTGCTCATTTGCTGGAGCATCAACAAACTTTATAAACTTCTATTCAGGGTGAAAAAACTTCTTCAACCCTGCTGACATGTAAAAATTAACTTTTATTTTTTCCTCCTACTGGGGCGGGCTGCTCCTTCTACCAACCCCCAGCCCCATCATCCAGCATCCCAGGGACTTACTTCTATCCTGGTCTGCTCTATGTCTTCCCCACCGTGGGTGTCGATAGCCCCCACTTGTCGATAGTCAGGATACGGTTTCAGGAAGAGGGCCCTGTAGCCTGGGTGTGGAGCATGCAAGGGTCTGTGTCATCCTACCCTGCTGCTGGCCATTTTCTGATTTTCTCCCATGTGCAGGGGAAGTGGCGCACAATGACGCCAAGAGCAGTGCCATGCATGTTCCCATGTGCAGCACACCAGGCATCTGCCCCACCTCCACCCCATCTCATTGTGCAGTGTTAGTGGGCCAACCCCAGCCACTGCTAGGAGCCATGCTAACACCAGCCATTGATCTTTTCCCTACCCGGAGGAGGAGCGCTGTCTCTGGGACACTCAATCCTCCCCCCCCCAGCCGACCCTCCAACTATTAAGGTCATTCCTAACCTCGGGTGATTAGGTTAATATGAACTTTTTAACATCAGGCAACAATTAAAAGTTGTAACAGTTCATTTTTCTCATGGTACCATTTCAATTTATTATTTTCCTCCTATAAGAGTTAATTTTTCAGTTAAAAAAGCATGGAACTAGTTTTTCAGGCTGATGATTCATTTCAATAAAAATTACTACTGTATTTAAATTGAAAAACATAAACAAATTGCATTGTCTCATGCTTTCTCGGCCTTACTGATTTTATAAGTGCAATAACACACTCTGGGGTCTGCGTTAAGCTCTAATAAATGTGCTTTCTAGGGGCAGTAAAAGCACTCATCCTGTGACGTCATGCCTCACTACACCCCTATGTGTGTGTTCATCAGAGCATAACTCAGACTCCACCATGTGTGGTTCCTTACTTAATACATTCCCTAGGGTTGCAGTAAGACATGAGGCCTGAGCCCAAGTGTTTTACACCCCTGAGATGTGTATTACAATCCTGTACTGCACACCATAGAGGGGCTTATTGTGCTTACAAAATGGTTTGCCACTAAAAAGTTATAAAAATCAGAAAAAACTTTAAGAACTGGTGATGACATGTTACATTTATTGCCTGATATCACTATCTTATTGCTAATGTGTAGAAAATGTTATAAACTAGTCCAGCAGCTTTGTATGTGCAGCAGGTGGGCTGTAGCTGGCTGTTTTTTTAATACCTTTTGTTCCAGTTTATTCCTGGTTTTTGTATGTAGCTTTCATTTGTATGACTCCCAATTGTGTTTGCATGACCTGTTCTTGGTGATATGTGGCCCATTTCTAATCTCTAGTTTGTCTGCTCATTACTGCTGTGCAGTTAGGGGTGGGTGAATATCTTATGTTGAATATTTGGACACATACTCATATTTAGGCCCTCAAATATTTAGAAATTCAGTATTTGGCTTCACTATTTGTCTACCTGTGTGGGGGTGTAAAAGAAATGTCCCCCACCCTTCTCCCCAGACCAAAAACAGTACTGGATTTTACTTTCCTCCGCAATGAATGGAGAGAAACCAGCCTTGGTGCACAAATTAACTGCAAACTCCAGATCTGAGCAAGAGCCTTGTAGCTAGGAAAGGTGCACAAATGGGTAGAAGGAGGATAACTTGAGAGTGGAACAACGCAAGCATTTGGCAGTCTCATGTTGTAAAATTTCTGTTGTGGAAAAAGCTGCAGGGCTGTTTTGTACAGCTTTGCCTAGCAGACAGTGGTAACTTAGAAGGATAATCAAGTGTAGTTTGTTCCTCCCAAGCCAGCAGACATCACTACAGTAACAGTCTCCCCTGTTTCCCACACACTGCAACAAGCCAACTCCCACCCTTCTCCCCCCAAGACCCACAAATTAAAGATTAACAAAAACTCCGACAAGTGATGGGTATGACCTGCCAGCCACCATAGCCAGTTGTCACCTCTTCTTGACATTTTTTAAATTTATTAGATCAGCCCCCCCGACCCTGACAGCAACACCCAAGTCCCCCCTCCTCCCTGCAGGACCCATATTTTATTAAATTAGCAAGCTGCTCACAGTGCGAGAAGATGACTGACACAACCTGCCCTCTTCCACAGCAGGCCACCTTCTTGTGAATGGCGCTTCTGCACTTGCTTACCTAGTAAAATGGCTGACATAAGATCATCTGTTTTACTATACAAGCAAGCATGAGAACACCACTCATAAAGAATGTGGACTGCCATGGAGGAGGGTGGGTTGTGTCAGTCGTCTTCTCATGCCGGGGACTTGCTAATGAGTCAGGGGTTGTTTTTTACATGACTGAGCCAGGAAGATAGGTGGGGGCTGTTTTTCCTTTTTTTGGTTGTTAGTGTTTCCCAAATAGGAAAACAAATACACACAAACAGTGCCACTATTCATGGTTCGGATCCAAATGATGAGCAGCAGAGCACATTATTCATGGTATTCTGGAAATGCTAGTCATTACTCACACACCCCTGTCTTCAGTCTCGTACTGTAATGTATGGCATTGTTCATATTAGGCTACAACAAACCCACTATCTCATTGCTCTTCGGTGCCACTGTATAATCTGCACTGCTTGAGAGTGTGAGGAGGTTTGTGGATGGCCATATTGGGAGTGCAGAGTTTCTGATAAAAACAAATCATGCTATTTTCAGTAGCAGCGCTGACCAGTTGAGTGACAGAAAGCAAGCATGTGAGCAGGGGCACAGATTGTGGCAAAAACAGCATAGACAAAAAGGAAATTAAATGATACAAGCAGTAATTTATTGCATGCCACTTCATAAATAATACAATTCAAATATATACATTTTACGCTAGCATGTTTGCTACTGTGTGATGGGGAGCTGGACTGTGGGAAAACCTTGGTAGAAAAAAAAAATGGAAGCTATTACTTTTTTAAAATTCTAAATAGTGGCTCATGGATTTCGGTGATGTCCTGTGTCCTGGTTTGCAGAACTTTTTTTACCTGTGCATTTGACATTTCTTATGTGTGGATTTCAATCAATCAGGATGCAGGATTCTCCCTGCACAGTTTATTATTTGTTGGTCAGTTCCTTACGTGTGATGAAACCAGTTAGCGGTGCCACTTGCTACAGAAATAGCAACAAATGAAGCCAAGCACTGGAGGCAGTGTGGTCTATTGCAAAGTCCAGTCCACAGCTGAGATGGTAATTCTGGGCCAGTCTCCTTGCCCCACCTCCCTTCCCCAACCCCCACTGTAGTATTGGCTCAGTGCAGGCCCCATTAAAAAGAAGGTGCTGCATCTGAGTTAGGAAGTCCTGTATATAGTATATCCAGACATTGTATTATAACAGAATAAGCACAGATCCAAGAACATTTATGTTATGGGATATCATATACAGTCCTTCATTCTAAAGCATGCTGAGGGGGACCAAACCAAGATGAAACTGCGAAGATCTGAACAAGGTTGTTATTGAATCAAGCTGTCAGCTCACAGCCATGTCCACGTGTGCAGCCATTTGTGTGGCAGCTGAAGATGGCATACGTGGAGATAGGCAGATCCCCTCATCTAGATGATACTGGGTTCCTGCTGGAGTTTTTTTCAGAGCACTGTACAGGGCCTGCTCCTGTGGAATAAGCTAAACAGTATGGCGGAGGACTGAGGGGAATCACAGAGTGAGATTTAAATGGTGGGAGTGCTGTGCCACTACCCCATAAATCCATTTAAGTAAAAATCCGGGGAATAATCCTTTACATAGGCTTCCTTATGTTTGACTGTGAATGGAAGTTTACAGGGTGTGAATAAGGTCATGTGTCTTAGGACCTGTCCACACTCGGACTTTTCAGGAACTGTTTTAACACTGTTAAAATGGTTTAAAAGTTTGTGTCTAGGCTGTAGCACAGTAAAACCATCCCCACATTTGTGTTCCAGAACTGTCCTAAATCCTGCTCAGAGCAGGGTTTTAGTACAGTTTTAGACCAACACGTGTGTTAACAGCAGTGTGGATGTGAACCGTGCTGTAACGTGGTTTAAGACGACTGCCGCTACACTCCATGTCTGTTTTTAGGTCTGATTAAAAAACAAAAGATTCACTTATATCCTCCAGCTCACAATGGGCTCCTGGAAAAAAGGCTGTGTTTTTTTCTATTTGGCTACCGTGCTGGATTGCAACTACCCTGGCATGCCACGGTGCTAGCAATACTGCCACAATCATGCCTGTGATCTCGCTCAGCCAAGCATGATGTCAGAGCGCAATCTGACTCCCCTAAAATCAAATCGACTATCTGCCCAGCACTAGCCTATGCAGATGATATTGTCCTCATCTCCTTATCAAGACCAGGTCTTCAAAAAAACTTGGCTATCTCCAAAAAAAACTCTGATAATTTAAAGCGGAAAGTTAATATCAACAAAACAAAAATCCACATTTTTGGTGAAAAGAAAATGAAAAGGAAATGGGACGTAGGAGAACAGCAAATAGAAATTGTGTCTAATTATATATATATCTTGGAACCAACACATTGAAATGACAATAGATAAGTCAAAGAGAATGGTGGGTGCCCTGGACAGAGTTAACTATAGGTACAGTGGCGTAACTATAACCCTATTAATATGAGCAATAAAAGTTAGATTTTAAACATAGTTATTATGTGGGGCAGAATGCGGGGAAACCAAGAATTGAAATAAACTAACTGTGTCTTTATTCAAATTATTAAGGAATGTCATGAAACCAGGGCATTCATGCCCTGCAGCCTATATAAGGGCAGAGGTAGAATTAATCAACATTAATACAATAATAAAAGCCGTAAATTAAATTTCTGGCTTAGACTGCTAAGGCTACCTGAAACATCTTTAGCAAACCAAGCACTGACTGAAAAAGCGGCTTGGTGTGCAATGGGCTATAAGAATAAGTATTGGTATACAGTAATTAGACAATTATTAAATAAACATAAATTAAACATCTTAAGAAAAGTTGCAGAGAAAAAAATTATCTTGAGTACACAATACAAGAAATATATAATCAAAAAAGTTAACTTTTGGATTAATGAGGACCTGAGTCACATCTGCAGTTTCCATTACTCCAAATGGTTTGCAAAAAATAATGCATATTTTAGACCCAAGGCATACCTAGAAATCTTAACAGATCATAAATTATGTGCTATTTTCATATGTTATAAGTTTGAATGCTTCCCTAGCAATATTCTTTTACATCACTATAATAAAGAGACTTGTATCACACGAGAATGTGATTGCAAAACTGGGGAACAGAGAGCCTATTACATGTGATGTGGGATTGTCCCTGGTACATGAAAGAAAGACTTTACTGGTTGCCCCCATTTCTGAATAGTATTTACCAAGTAGACAAACAGACTTTGACATATATTTTAATACACACAGAAGATGCCAGTACCATAGAAAGAGTAGCCAAGTATTTCCAAGAAATAAATTAAGTTAAAAGACAGCTGATTACGAGTCAGTGATTTAGATCTTCTGCCTACGGGTAACAACTGCTGTTTATATAAGTGCAATGACAATGTTATGTAAAGCCTCTATGTGACGTTTGTTTTTAGTAACTGTACATTATGTTGTGTGATATTTTTATCCACATGTTTTTTGCATATGACCAGAATTTACTTTCCTGTATTTGTGAAAGATATTTAGCTAATACAATAAAGACTGATTGATTGATTGAATGCTCTGACAATGGTGCTCAAACATGGAAAGAAAACTTCTTTTTATAGTGCATTTTGCTGCTCTGCTGCCACCTTTCTGCCATCATCGGGCCTTTAGCCCAGATTCCTCTAGTCCTGTCAGCACCACCCCAACCCCCACCATCCAGCCAGTGAGGATCTACATGGAGTGGATGCCAGGGGCTGTCATGCTTGGCAGTGGAGAGACATAGTGTTTGCTATGTTTTTCTCCCTCTCCAAGTCCTGGAGCTGCAGCGGCATGGTGGGTACACGCACGTAGAGGTATATACTCACTCCTGGAATCATAGCTCCTTCAACACACTCGATGTCACATCAGCACACACCCCCTCTGACCTCTGCTCTGAAACAAGGCCTCAGCCTGGTGTCAGCCAAGAGCAGGGAAATCCCACCACCCCAGTCTGGGAGAGGATTGCTGCCAAGCGGACGTGCAATCCTTTCCCAGCCCTCTCCCCCATGACCCCCAGTGACCTGAGCTCGCTCCCGAACTTGGCTGACCAGCATAGCTCAAGTTAAGGTGCATTACAGTGCCTTAGCCCTTTATGCCACTGGGCCAGCCAAAGAAAACATTTTCTTAAAAAAACTCCTCAGTTTGTAGAGGGTCAATGTGTGTAGTTGCATGTGTTGGGGGAGGAGCAGGAAGAACATAGTATTCACAGTGTATGAAAAGCAGGCTCCACTAATCTCCCCTTATGAGTCTAGCTCCTTAGTGAGCCATCAGAGTTGATTGCTCCTTTCCTCATTCTACCCTAAAATCCCCTCACTCTGTAGAGTGCCATGACAGCTCACACACGCACACCAGAATTATCTGAACAGGCCCCAGCAGTCTCGTTTGTGGCTTGGAACAGCCAACCCTGAACCTGCAATGTGTCAATTTTTATTTTCAGTGCTTGGCCGTTCTTTGAAGCCTTCACCACAGTTTTGCTGATTCAAGCAGATCCTTTGGAAAATGTTGAATAAAAATGTAAAAAAATGAGGACAAGTTAAAAATGTGGGAAATGTAATATCTCATCTATCAGCCGTGCTTTATAACTATGTGCCTTAACATAACAAGCATTTGTCAATGCCGAATGTTGACTTGCTGGCATTGGCATCAGTAGTGCAGGAGCTGAACAGATGCATAATAGGAATGGCAGTGAAGTATGAAAGTGACGTCAACCCCACATCACCCTACAGAGACTGACAGGCACTGAGGTGTGCCTTTGGGCATCGGCCATAACATTCATGGCATTTCAGCTCACCCTACCCTTTAGTGCGACAAATATTGCGTTGTGCCTTGGGGACCTCAGGCCTTATGTTCAGCCCAATTGGCCATAATGCTCATGGTATTTTACCTCACCCTATCCTGCAGACACCGACAAGTGCTGAGGTGTGCCTTGGGGTGTTCGTCTTTACAGTCACCCCATTTCATAAGGACATATGCTGAAATGGGTGCAGCATAGGAGAATGGGGTAAACTGTAAATAAAGAGTCCAAGTCACACCTCGATGTATGTCAGTGGCTTGAGGGTGGGGGAAGGGGGATGGTATGGCATGAGCATGACAGCCGGCAATGCAAAGGCACATCCCTGATGCCTGTCAGTCTGTACAGGGTGGGTCGTTATGGTTAGAAACCCTAATTCCCGGGCCGTTTGTTGGTATTTGCACTACAAATTTCCAACACAGCATTTTTGTGACCCCCCCCCCCGACCTTATGAAAGTATTTGGGACCTCTGCTCATGAATAGTGGCTCTGTGATTTTGTTAATCTGTCCCGAACGTTGATTTCTCACAATGACTGTGTCATTCTGCACCAGATGTGGGAAAACACTGTTCGGGCAGGATGTGAAAAATGACAGCTGTACCATTCATAGGTAGGTGTGAAGAGATGGCAGTTTTGAAAATCTTGAGTGAAAATATTAAAAATACTCGAAATTACGAGCATATGTAGAAACTGCGCAATGCACACTTGTAACACAGTCATTTAGTGGAATTATTTCACCATATTTTCAACATAGGCATTTTGGAGCCTCTGCTCATGAACACTATGATTTACTTCATCTGTCCTGATCGTTGATTTCCCCACAGCAACCGTGCCATTGTGCGCCAGATGTGTGAAAGCACATTTTGGGCAGGATGTGAAAAATGACAGCTGTACTGTTCATAAGGAGGTGTGCAAAATTGACAATGTTGAAAATGTTGAGTGAAAATATTACAAAATCTCGAAGTTATGAGTACACGTGGAAACTGCGCAAGGCACGCTTGTAACATACTCATTTTGTGGACTTTTGTCACCAAATTTTCAACATAGGCATTTTAGGACCACTACTCATGAACACTATCACTGTGATTTTCTTAATCTGTCCCGAACACTTATTTCCCACATCAACTGCGCTATTCTGCGCCGGTAGTGCGAAAACACATTTCAGACAGGATATGAAAAATGACAGCTGTACTGTTCATAAGAAGGTGTGGAAAAATGCCAATGTTGAAAATCTGGAGTGAAAATAATACAGCTTTGCAAAGTTACAAGTGTGTGTGGAAACTGCTCAATGCACGCTCGTAAAACAGTCATTTATTTGATTTTTTCACCAAATTTGCAACATAGTCTTTTTGAGAGCCCACCTCATGAACAGTGGCACTGTCGTTTCTTTAATCAGTCCCAAAAGGTGATTTTGTGCAATGACCACAAAATCACCTTTTGGGACTGAATAATGCCATGACAGTGAGTGAATTCATGAGGAGGGGTCCCAATAACCCCATGTTGAAAATTTGTGCAAAATTCTGAAAATGCCTGAGATATGCACCAAAGTTGGAAAACCCTATTTATGCCATTACACAGCTTACCGGCATTTCTTCAGTCCGCTGGGTCGGCTTTGAAGAGTGCAGACGTGTTCCCAGTCCATCAAGATTGTGGCGCCTGGGCTCTGGAGGTAAATATGAGGTATGGGGGTGTGGGAGGTGGGGTATGCAGTGGGTGGGCATGGGTTGGGGAGGGGCCACAGACAGCGAGGACCATTTTCTACTTTACAGGGTTAGAAAAAGTAATAGACATGCGGGAAGTTTTTTTCTTTAACAGGTATTTTTGACACACTGGGGTGGGCTCCCAGTGTGCCACCTGCATGTTTTGGGGTTTGGGGACTGGAGCCGACAAGGATTGGGCACCCCGTCAGCACATGCAGAGTTGTTCAAGATGAGCCTAGGGGGATTGGACACCGCACACAAGAAAAGTTGGGGGGAAGATGAAAGTCGACGGGATTGGGGCACCCCTGTCGGCAAATTAATTCTAGGAGGGGACATGCTGACTAGGGGATTGGACACCCCCATTGGCTTTCTGAGGGACTGTGAGAAGCGGCAGCTGTCCCTCGGCTTCAATCAGGAGTGTGAGAAGCTGACGGGGAAGCTGCCGCCATGTTGCTTGACAGGGGACACCAGACGAGGCAAGCAGTAATTGGCTGTTGCAATCAGGGACGCCCCATGGCGCTCCCTGATTGCAGCAGTTAATTTCTCTCAAGGTGGTGGCATGTTTCTCAAACTGCTGTCATAGACAGCATGCTATGCCATTGGCGCCACAGAGCCAGGCCACAAAAAGCAGTGGCACCATTTACTGCAGCAGACCACACTTCCAAAACCTGCTTCTCCACTGAAGTAACCACAATATGTTGTCTGTGCGTGCAAGTCAACATAAAAGTGGGATCACTGGCCTGTACTCATGAACCTCTGGTATTCAGGAAGCATCTCTTATTGTACCCTGCTCTTTATGAATCACTTGTAGAGTGTTATTGATATTTTCCTTGGCTTCCCTTTACCCTTATTGTTGTTTTACTCCACCCCTACAGGGCCATGCTGAATCAGAACCATAATAAAATTTTATTTTATAAATTGGGAACCAGAAGCTGGCCCTGTAGCACAGTGGCAGGGCTATTGTGTTTTACAGCAGTGACTGGGGTTCAGGAACAGATTCAGGTCACTCAGGGGCCACCGGGGGGAGGGGATTGAGCATTCCATGGACAGCACTCCTCCTTTGGTTAGGAGGGTTACAGTGTTCCACTGATGGCTGCTGCCTAGCAAAAGCTGGCAGTATAGCCTAGAGGTTAGAATAATGAGGTGTGAACAAGCTTGGTACATCCAGCAGACCAGACTTAGGTTTGATTCTCACAACCTCCACTTGCATACTGTGTGACTCTGAGCAAGTCACTTAACCGCCCAGCGCTCCCAGGTTGCCCCTGAAAACAGGCACTTGTGCCTAGTGGGCCTTACCCGGTTACCAACGACTGAAATAAAAAAATAAAATAAAAGCCAGGAGGCTGCACAGTGGAATCACTGGTGAGGGAAGGGGAGGGGAAGGCAGTCACCAGATGCTGTCATGCATGTACACCACCACATGCATGTGTAACCACCTCATGCCCAGGGGTTACTAGAATCCCAGTCAGAACCAGTGGCAGGCAGGGATAGGCAGCTTGTGAAATGCCAAGTAAATAGATTTCACAGTGTCACACTCTGTTTTTCAGTCTCAGCTGAGCTGGCTTGATGACATCACTTTGGAACTCTCACAGCTGCATAAGCCACACTTGTCTAGCTGCAAGGGAGATAGCTTTAGAATGTTCATTCAGTCTGTAGAGTGGAGTTCCAGGAGGAGGCTGCAGCCTGCAGCAGCTCCTCAGTTTTAGCTCTGACAGAGAGCTACCACTGTGTGTTTGCGTAGTTTGTTCTCAGCCTAGAAGAACGTATAAGACAGAGATTGAAGTGGTGGAAACTGTTCCAAGTGGGTTTCCTTTGCCCCATCTCAGGAGGGATGGGGGCAATCTTCAGGGTTCAGGGGCAATCCCATCACCCAGTCTGTCTAGTGAAGCTGCCTGTGACAACTTCAGAAACTGTGAGTACTTTTGTGTTCAGCCCAGAAGGGGCACCTGCATTCCTTGGTGAATTTTCACTGACAAAAGGGACCATGTCACCTAGACTGTTTCTTTTTTTTTTTAAAGTGTCTGCCTACTGTGGAGTCTAGAGAGAGAGACTGTCCAAGTACAGAACTTTTAGTCATGTAGGGCCAGATATTCAAAGCTTTGCATGGTGCACAAACCATTTGCACGGGTTTAGCGCGGGATTAACATGCGTCTGCCATATTCAAAAGGCCAAATAGCATGCGCAAACTGCATTAGCGCCGGGCAAACCATAATTATATGCAAGGGGCAAAGTGAACATGAATACAGGCACTATGAGATATTCAGTGACTAGCGCCATGCTAAGGTGTTTATCGCGACATAGCACGACCCTTAGCATGGTACAAATTACCGCCCAGGAAAAGCTGGTCTTAACCCTGGGCAAACAGCTTTGCATAACATTGGTGCTTTGCACGGTGTTAGCTCAGGATTACCATGGCTTGCGTGACCCTAACATATGATCATGACACTTAGAAAATGCCAGACATGGAGGACACATGCTGCTCACTGATGGCACCACCATGATGCCAACAGCTGCCACCAGTCCCAGCCAAGCACAGGCAGTAAGGGGTGATCTGACCGATAGGGGACATCATGGCAGTGTGGCCATACAGCACACACCTGCAGACCATACATCTGTGGTGGCCAACAGATGCCTGCACACACATGCAACACTGTGGGCATGGTGGCCATTGAGGGGAGGGTGTACAGGTGGTCAGACCTCACCACAGTCCAGGTGTGGCCACAAGGCTGGGACACATCATGCCTTGCACATGGACCAGTAGTGGGAATACCCCACCACCTGTGTGCCTGTTGGATCTTACATGCTCCCCCCCAAGCCACGTACCGCACAACTGTATAGATGCCACAGCACACACAGCCGGCCATGTATATGTCACTGTGAGCATCCCATGCCACAGGTGCAGCATCTATGGAGCACACAACAGCGAAACAGTACTGTCCACTGTCAGTACTCACCTACAAGCTGGGCCTGTCACTGTGTACAGTGCAGTGGTCATCACTGCCCTGCATACCATAGGCATTGCTGTGTCCGTCACACTACCGCCCCCCCTTGCTACTGTAGTGTCTGCTGTGCACTGTAGCATGGCCTACAGTGTGACAGTTGCATGCAGCACCACCACCGCCTGTGCCTATGCTGTGTTGTCCCCTGGGGCACACAATGCTTTGATGTACTGCATACATGTAGCCTGCAGCAACCATCATGCACTGTCAGACTGACCTACTGGTGGAGCTGTGGCCAGACCTGGCCAGCCCCTGTACTTCCAGACTGACCTACAGGTGGAGCTGTGGGACCTGCAGTAACACTGGGCAAACTATATGCAAATCAGGGAATAATGAGATACTAATCTGGCTGTTTGCCCAGAGACTACCTAAG
This sequence comes from Neoceratodus forsteri, assembly GCA_016271365.2. Taxonomy (NCBI): domain Eukaryota; kingdom Metazoa; phylum Chordata; order Ceratodontiformes; family Ceratodontidae; genus Neoceratodus; species Neoceratodus forsteri. The sequence continues at coordinate 596,264,775 of CM057450.1, read as the reverse complement.
TAGGCTCATTTGCATGTCACTTTTAAATATGGCAAATCTTAGCGCTGGGCAAACAGTTTAGCTCCATGCTTTAGCGTGGCGCTAACGGTTCGGGGAATATTATACAGTTTTGATTGCTGTTCTTTCACATCTGCTGCTGCCTGCAGCTGTACTGGATCCATGCATTTGCTGGCACACACATTGGCCACATAGTTCATCTCTACCTGCCCTCACGTCACTGTGCACTGTGTTGTTGTTGTGGTTTGCACTTCCTGGTTGCTATATTCAGTGCTGTCTTATTCCAGGGCTACGTTTGCCCTGCACTCCAAGCCCAGTTTGCACGGCTTCATTCCCATGCTATATTCAGAAGCTGTTTGCCCTGGGCTATTCCTTTTGAATATAATTTGCAGTGTGCTCTCGGCTAAGTTTGCCCGCCGGGCAGTGTTAAATTAGCCAAGGGGCAACATTTTGAATATCTAGCCCATAGTATGTTAAATGTGAAAAACATTTCAAGATAGCATCTACAAGTTTCCTGTGAGGGTATTATTAACCAGATGAATGGCCGAGTATAATCTTGGAAGCAAAAGATGGGAGACCTCCCCCATCTCGAGTAACTAGTTTACCTCTCCGGGTTGAGTTTGGGCACCAGCTCAATTTTCATTCAGTACATTTGGCCGGTGCCTGATGGAAATAGTTACCCAGACATGGGTTGGATTTTCTGTGAGCATAGATGTGATCTTTGGTGGTCATGAGTGCCACCAGTATTCTTCATGAAATCTGAGAAAGTGTCCTAGTACTGGCCGTGTGTGCCTAGTCAAGGGTAGTGTACCAGTAACTGGCCGTATGTGCCAATCTCCTAATTCAGAACCAGAAAGACCACTGTGTAATTCAGAACCAGAGTGTTCGCTGTTCAAGTCAGAGGGTTCACAATGTGTGCATTCTCTGTACCTCAGTAATCTGCATTACCAGTAGGAGTAGCCCTGTGGGGGTCCATCTTCACTTTGTGATTATTCTCTGTGTATGTGAATGTAACCCCTAGATGGCGCTATCCCAGTTGCTACTACCCCTGCCTGATTTGCCACTAACAGGTTGAGGGGCCTGGATCCGATGGCGGGTGCCTCCACCCAGAGGTCAGGGTTTGCAATAGTTAAACTAACTTGGTCACAGCCCTCTGGGACACTGCAACCCCCCTTTCTTCCCACTAGTGGCCCACACAGTATATCAGAATTACCTTCACAGTATACACTTACCCCCAGGACTGGTTCAGGCACTGGGACCCCTGTAAAATAAGAAGATACAGTGCAACAATCACAGTACAATACTTTAACATAGACAAATACCTCAGGCAGTTTAACTTTGCTGAAACAAGCAGCTATGATTTATTTAGGGGGATATAACAAGGACAGGAGGAAATCAGGTTAATTAGCTTATCACTTTACTCATCTACCTATGGCTCTGTGCACAGGCCTATCCCTACCAGTTACTGTCCCTGGGTACCCAAGCCCTAGTGGCTAGTCCAAACCGTGGCAGCTGGTAGGGGCCCTTTCACACAGAGAAAAGAAAAATTAGTTAAACAGTCAGCAGTACAGTAATTCCATTTAGATTCAATGTGGTAATTCAACAGGGAGCGACCCTGATTTAGTACTCATGACCTCCAAACAAGATAGGGTCCTTCAACGTCAGCAGGGCTACTCTTGAGCTCCACGAGACTCCTCACACATTTATATGACAAACTGCAACAGGCAAAAGTCCTTTAATGGCAGCAGGATTCACTTGAGCTACACAAGCCTCCTCACACATTTATATGGTAAAAAGAAAGTACTATACCAGGCAGGCTGCTTCTCTATCCCGATCACAATTACTGCACAATACCCGGGAGAACACACAGCAGATTCAGTTCCTGACAGACCGAGCTCAATTCAGCAATTTTTCCAGTCTTCTACAGGGTGAGCCTGGTTTCTACTCTTCAGATATCCTTTGATTGTCTTTACAGGATGGATTTAGTCCTAACAAGCAGTTACACAAGCTGAAGACCGGAACTCGGGGCCTTACACGCGTTTCCCGACTAAAACTGCACACCAAAATAGCACAGGGCTCCTTCCCTTTTCCCTGCCAGAGCTCAACTGAAACTCCAGCAGACAAAACCAGGCACTTCCTTTGAGTTCCTTCCAGTTCTTGGCTGGATTGGCTTTCACTCACAATAGATTGCCCCTCTTGGTCCAAAAGGCCAAGTCCAAACTACATCTCCCAGAGTCACTGCCCATACAATCCTCTTGTGGCTGGCTCAGATTACGAGTCCAAGTTCTGATTCGTCCAAGGCACCATTTTAGAGCTACCTTAACCCACACTGATTGGTCCAGTTCAGCAGTTCAAAACTAGAATGGGGAACTAGGCAAACACAGTTCTGACTGCAAAGAAAGCAGGTTAGACAAACTGTATTTTCATTATTACTTTCAGATAGGTTCCCTTCGCACTCCTAGTGACTGCAAAAATGGAGTGAATTGGCAGCAGCTCGAGTGGTACTCAAGCAGAGAAACACATAGTCCCCCCATACAAACTAATTATGTCTGCAAGCAGACAGCTCTTAAAGAGACAGTACCAGAGGCTCTAAAAACACTCACAGATAAATGGCTTATACGCCAAACACCATTCAGGCTTGGAGCATTCAAGCAAGCTCCTGGAAGTCTTTTGGGAACCCCCATTTGCAGGGGGTTACACCCTTCCTGGCCTGGGAAAGCTTGGACGTCTCACAAGCAAGTACCCCATAAGTTTCAACTGCAACCATATACATTTGCATTAGGCTCACACATGTAATCATCAGTCAATATATCATTTTACCAAGAACACATTTCTGAAACATTGCATCGTCACTTTACACAGTATTACACACATATTGTACCATAACTCAAGTTATTACCTCTTGTACATGAAACCTGAAGAGAGGGACCCTTCCTGTCAGTTACCTTGGGGCTGGATGGGGCAAGGGCACCATACTTAGAGGGCAACACAAGTAACTTGGAGTTAGCACTGACACTCAGTTTGGGCAATGAGCTCGGGACACATACACTCCTTTATGGACAACATTGAGAGGAAAGTCCACAGGCCTCCCAAGGGAATCATAACTGAGGTGCACCACAGGCTTTACAGCCTGACCAGTCTTTCTAGGGGAACTGTTACAGTCTCTGCACTCTGAGCCTCATTTTCAGCATTGTCCTCACTTGTCAGGGAGTCTCCATGGGGTAGAGAGGCTAGAACTTGGGGCACTTTCAACTCCAGGAGTTACAGTTTCTGAGTCCACAACATTTGGCTCACATGGAGAGCTTTTGAACACTGGTAGTGGACTGTCAGGGCACTCAAAATACTCTTCTTGTTCTGGTGTATCACCAGTCTGCCCCAATCCATCATTTTCCTCCCCTGAAAGCTCAAACAGTTCAACCATGTACAATGATTCCATTTCATCTGATCTGATGCTTTGCACTTCACTTTCTGGGAGCATTGGCTCCAGGGACGAAGCTGGGGGCTTAGACAGTCCAGAAGGCCCAGCTTCATCTCCAATATTGACTAGGGGATTGCCCCAAAACAATTGACTCAGTTCGTAAGAAGGATAGTATTCAAAGTCACTCTCACTTTCTTCTGATATGGACTGACAGTCATGCTCAACTGGGACTTGTGGAGGGGAACACTTTAACTCTGCTTCTGTAGGTGCAGACTTTCTTGATCTTTTCTTAGCAGCAGCTCTAGTCACTGGTCCAGAGGGGGCATCTTCTGGGGGCTCAGACTCAATCAAGATTTGTCCAATGGGCAGTAAATGATTTCTATGCATTGTTTTTACATCTTTTGAATTATTCTCAGGCCTTACTTTGTACACTGGCAGATCATCTAGTTTGCCCACTACAATGTGAGGGAGATGGTGCCATCTGTCAGCAATCTTGTGTTTGCCATGCAGTCCCAGATTTCTTAGCAATACCAGATCTCCTCCTGGAGTTCCTGTGCTTTCACCTTTTATCATACCTTTCTTTGTTGGCCAGATTTCTTTTGGCAGCCATGGTTTGAGCCAGTTGGTACGCATGAGTTAGCTGGGCCTTTAACTTTTGCACATACTGTAAATAGTTGTCAGCTTGAACCCCATCAGGAGAGACCCCAAAACACACATCTACTGGCAGTCGAGCTTCTTCCAAACATCAGACGGTAGGGGGAGAACCCAGTGGCATCACTTTTGGTGCAGTTATAAGCATGTACCAGGGTGCTAATTTGTTGGCTCCATCTAGGCTTGTCCTTTGGGTGTAGGGTGCCTAGCATATCTAGCAAAGTGTGGTTGAAACGTTCAGGCTGTGGATCCCCTTGGGGGTGGTAAGGAGTGGTTCTGGACTTTCGCACTCCCCACAGAGAAAGCATCTCTTTGATCAGACGACTCTCAAAGTCTCTCGCTTGATCAGAATGGATTCTTTGTGGAGCCCCATAGTGAACAAAAAAGTTTTCTACAAGTACTTTGGCCACAGTGGATGCTTTCTGGTCTTTGGTGGGAAAAGCTTGGGCATATCTCGTGAAATGGTCAGTGACCACCAGCACATTACTGATATTTCTTTGATCTGACTTCAAACTCAGAAAATCAATACAGACCAGCTCCATGGGTGCACTGGTGGTGATGTTAACAAGGGGGGCAGCCCTCTGGGGCAAAGCTTTCCTCTGTGAGCAGCGACTACAAGTTCGAATGTGTTGCTCCACATCAGCCCCCATCTTATGCCAATAGAATCTGGATCTCACCAAGTCAAGTATTCTGTCTATACCAAGGTGCCCCATGTGCTTGTGCAAGGACCTCAGTGCTGAGTCTCGAAAGGCAGTGGGCAGCACTAGTTATTGTTTGTCTACTTGTCCCCCTCTGTCTACTGTTTCTCTGTATAACAGTTTATTGATCAGTTTCAACTTATGACGTTCTTTGTATAACAGTGCAGTTCTCAAATCAGTGGAGTGTAATTTGGACACATCTTTTCCTGCATAGAGGGCTTCTAAAGCTGATTTGATCATGGGATCGCGGGGTTGAGCCCGCCGAATACTGTCATTGTCCAGCTGAGGCAGTGCACCAATGTCTATTGCAGAAAAGTGGCAATAAGCAGCAGGTATGCAGTTCTCAGAGGGTCCCAAGCAATCCACCATGCAGTCCACTGCGTCCGTGGACATTTGTTCCTCCCTGACAAACTTCTGGCAGAGTGCCCGAATGTCAGGTTCTGCCAATCTGACCAAGTCTTTCTTGGGAACAGGCCTCCGGGAGAGAGCATCAGCATCTATGTGGTTCAGACCTGCTCGGTATTCGAGAGCATAGAAGTATGTAGATGATGCAGAAAGCCACCTATGGCCAGTGGCATCCAACTTAGCTGAGGTCTGCACATAGGTCAAAGGATTATTGTCAGTTTTTACTAGTATTTTAGCCCTATACAAGTACTCATGGAATTGATCAACAATAGCCCACTTCAAAGCTAGGAACTCTAACTTATGTACAGGATAGTTCTTTTCGGATGGGGTCAGGCTTCTACTGGCAAAGGCCACTGGTCTCAGGCCATTCTCATGCTCTTGGTACAACACAGTCCCCAACCCTTGCAAACTAGCATCAGTGTGCAGGAAGTAAGGTTTTCTTTGATCGGCATAGACCAGCTCTGGAGCATGGGTAAGTTGATATATGATCTCATGAAAAGCAGTCTCACAATCAGGAGTCCAGCGGGCCCCAAATACTTCACTCGGACGAAAATACACTCTTTCAGTCTTGAGGGACACTGACTTTTGGTATTTTTTGTGGGTTGGGGGATACCCTTGAGTAAGGTTAAGTAAAGGGCGGATCACTCTTGAATAGTCCTTGATGAAACGCCAATAATAACCACAGAATCCCAGGAATCTTTGCAGTTCTTTTAGATTTTTGGGCTGTGGCCAGGTGGTCAAGGCCTCAACTTTACTTGGGTCGGTCTCTATTCCCTTGGTGGATACTATGTGTTCCACATACTTTACTGATGTTTGAAAGAATTGACACTTATCAATGGACAGTTTAAGGCCAAAGTCCTCCAGTCGGTCCAATACCTTAAATAAATCTGCTCTTATGTTCCTCCAGTGAGCTGCCAAACACAATAACATCATCTAGGTATACCAGGCACTCTAGTAAGTTCATGTCCCCCACTGCACGCTCCATCAATCGTTGAAAAGTGGCTGGGGCACCTGAAATCCCTTGAGGCATCCTCATGAATTCATAGAAGTCAAGCGGACAGATAAAGGCTGTCTTCTCATGGTCCTCTGGGGCCATCGGGATCTGGTAGTACCCACTGCAGAGATCCAACACAGAGAACCACTTGCTCCTATTTAGGCAGTCCAAAGCATCCTGAATGCGGGGCATTGTGTACTGATCAGGGATAGTCGGCCGGTTTATGGTGTGATAATCCACACACATCCTTACTGTCCCATTCTTTCTCCTCACTACCACAATGGGGGAAGCATAAGGGCTTCTGGATTCTTGTATCACACCAGCAGCTAACATCTCTTGCAGATGCCGTCTCACATCATCTATGTCAGCAGGTGCCAGGCGTTGAGACCTCTCACGAAATGGTCTTTCGTCATGCAGCCAGATATTGTGCTCAGCTCCTTGCACGCATCCTACATCCCATTCCTTTAAAGAAAACACCTGGTCTCTCTGGGCAAGCTTCTCGCTGATCCTCACTTTCCATTCAGCTGGCAACGGGGAGTCACCGAAATCAAACAAGTTAGCGTTACTCTGTCATTCTTCCTCGAACTCTTGCTGCTGGGTAGCACTGCAGTGTCTGCACAATGCACATTAGCCAGGATGCAACCTCTATTTACTCGAATGTCTCTTTCAGACACAGTATGAACTTGGACCATTACCCTTCTGGCATAAGGATGGGCTCTAGCGGGCAAAATACTAGGTTTGACCAGCAGTCCCTCTGGCAATTTTCCATCGCCTGGTGCATCCAACATTAATATTTTATTCTTAACGTCCTTTCTGATACGGACCTCTCCCTATAAGGTACACTGGGCATTTGGCACCAGGATCAGAGACTCAGGATCCTTCTTCCATACAATTCCAACCGGTTCCTCTGATTCTATTTTTTCAGCATCTCTCTGTGCCTCATAGGCCTTCTTAATTAAAGCCGGAACTCTTAAAGCTCTACTAGTCTTTGACCCTTGTTTTCATAACAACTGTGCCAGCCTTCCAACATATGAGCATTTGTTCCAATCAACAAAGGGACACCATCATACAGTCCAGTGGGGGACACACTAAGGCTAGGGTCTCTACTTGTTCGGCCACTCCAGCCACGGAGGTGGAGAAAGACAGCCAAATTCGGATATACCCGGAATAGGGGTAGGCCTTCTCACTTAACCCCCATACATGCAGTCCTTCTAATGGTTGTAAGGGTATGTCTGACAAATGCATCTGATACCAATCCTGGAACATAATTGTCACTTGGGAGCCACTGTCTAATACAGCTCTTGTAGACACTCCATTCACCTTTACAGTGGTCTCCACGGAGGGACCCACTATTCTGGACCAGTCTGAAGAGGCGGTAGTGGGGGCCTGGGCAACTGACCTTGCCACAAATGGACGTGAGTTAGCATTTTTGGTGCCCTCACTGGGATCATTTCGTGCACTTCTTAACCACTGATTTGTTCTCCGAAGCTCTCCTTGTAGCCTATATGCAACTTTGTCAGTGTCTTTTGGGGACCAGCATTCCCTTTTCATGTGCCCATCCTTCCCACAATTATAGAAAAACATACTTTCTGGAGTTTGATCTGGCCGAGGCGCCACACTGGGAGCCAGGGCGGGGGTACTACTAACTGGAAACCTTGGTGCCATCCCTGTCTGTGGCATGATAAGCATTTGGCGACATCTCGTCAGTTTCTCCACTTACATGGTCAAGGAATTGAGTTTGGAGCTGTTATCAGCAGGAGATACATGGGTGTGTACCCCTACCCCCATAGCAGATGCAGTCAGATATAGGTCGGGGCCCGTACTTGCAGGCGTGGCCTTCATAAAGGGACTGTTTTTGAATTCCCGTATCTCTCTCAACAGTTCACCCCATTGTGGCATATCTTTCCTTGTCAGAGCACTCATTGACTGCCAACCTCTGCCCCTGAACTTCAATTGATGCGTCACCCTCAGTCACTTGGGTCATAGCCGCAGCTATTGAAACATAGAAACATAGACTTTGACGGCAGATAAGGACCGCTAGGCCCATCTAGTCCCTGCAGGTCCCTCCCGAGGTCGCCTTTTCCCAACTCTTCGAATTTCTCTCATTAACTCATCATAGGAGGGTGGGGATTCCAGTCGATTTTGCAGGCGTAACTGAAGCAACAGCAGTTCTGAGAAGGGGGCAGACTTAAGGATCCTGTCCAGCCTGGTTCGGTCCAGTTCAATCGCTGGCAAACTACCCTTTCTGAGGCATTCTTGCAACAATTTTTTCCAGCCGAGATACATACACAGACAATAACTCCCTTGGTACTGTTGTGCATTTTTACTCTCCACCATAGGTTCTCATCAGAATCTGGGCTTCCACACTATCATCCAAGGCCTCAAGATAGGCCTGTGCAGTCACTTCAGGGTTACTGGCCCGTTTAGCTTACGGATGGTAGCCAGGGCAGGACCTTGGAGGCTCTCACTAACCCCTTTCGCTTTTCAGCTTCTGAGCATTGCCATTCTAGCACTTGGGGGCAACATAGTCTATCCAGGTCTCCCAGTCATCCTCCCTTGGGGGTGGGAGGTGCCAGAAGATCCTCAACCTTCGGTAAGAGTCGTGACTAATGGCAGGTGCAGAAATAGGAGTCTGCATTGGTTCAGCCACCATACGGGTACTGTAGCGGAGATGGTGTTGGGGAGGAACACCCCAGGTGGCAAGAATAGTTTCTTCAAGTCCTCCACAGTTTTCCCTTCCCCCAGCAACCATTTAGCAAATTTCTCCTCAAAAGTTTCAGATAGTGGTGGGGGCTCATTCCCCCCCGGGTCTTTACTGTCCTTAGTTATCACTCTCCAAGCAGTGAGGGCTCCCTCTGGGGTAATGGTCCGTGGCACTTTGGAGCTATCTATGGGATCCTTAAACTCTACTAGGGCCAGGAAAGTGTGGGTGAGCAGATTAGCATGCTGACCCACCACCACAGGGTTTTGTAAACCTTCCACCTTGGAAAGTACTCCCTGTACAGTGTCTGTATTGATACCCAGGGGGATGTCCAGGGTAAGCATAGCATTTTGGGGGTCGATCTCCTCCCCAGTACACCACTCCACCAGCCGGTGCACAGCCACTTCTGTCGGGGTACCCATTTTTTTCTGAACAGTGGTTCATAAATATGGCCACTAGAGGACACACAATCCCAGCGGTGAGCCTCAAGATGTAACCCCTAGATGGCGCTATCCCAGGGGCTACTACCCCTGCCTGATTTGCCACTAACAGGTTGAGGGGCCTGGATCCGATGGCGGGTACCTCCACCCAGAGGTCAGGGTTTGCAATAGTTAAACTAACTTGGTCACAGCCCTCTGGGACACTGCAACCCCACTTTCTTCCCACTAGTATATCAGAATTACCTTCACAGTATACACTTACCCCCAGGACTGATTCAGGCCCTGGGACCCCCTGTAAAATAAGAAGATACAGTGCAACAATCACAGTACAATTCTTTAATATAGACAAATGCCTCAGGCAGTATAACTTTGCTGAAACAAGCAGCTATGATTTATTTAGGGGGATATAACAAGGACAGGGGGAAATCAGGTTAATTAGCTTATCACTTTACACATCTATTTATGGCTCTGTGCACAGGCCTATCCCTACCAGTTACTGTCCCTGGGTACCCAAGCCCTAGTGGCTAGTCCAAACCATGGCAGCTGGTGGGGCCCTTTCACACAGAGAAAAGAAAAATTAGTTAAACAGTCAGCAGTACAGTAAGTCCATTCGGATTCAATGTGGCAGTTCAACAGGGAGCGACCCTGATTTAGTACTCATGACCTCCAAACAAGATAGGGTCCTTCAACATCAGCAGGGCTACTCTTGAGCTCCACGAGACTCCTCACACATTTATATGACAAACTGCAACAGGCAAAAGTTCTTCAATGGCAGCAGGATTCACTTGAGCTACACAAGCCTCCTCACACATTTATATGGTAAACAGTAACAGGCAAAAGTCCTTTAATGGCAGCAGGATTCACTTGAGCTACACAAGCCTCCTCACACATTTATATGGTAAACAGTAACAGGCAAAAGTTCTTTAATGGCAGCAGGATTCACTTGAGCTACACAAGCCTCCTCACACATTTATATGGTAAACAGTAACAGGCAAAAGTCCTTTAATGGCAGCAGGATTCACTTGAGCTACACAAGCCTCCTCACACATTTATATGGTAAAAAGAAAGTACTATACCAGGCAGGCTGCTTCTCTATCCTGATCGCAATTACTGCACAATACCCGGGAGAACACACAGCAGATTCAGTTCCTGACAGACCGAGCGCAATTCAGCAATTTCTCCAGTCTTCTACAGGGTGAGCCTGGTTTCTACTCTTCAGATATCCTTTGATTGTCTTTACAGGATGGATTTAATCCTAACAAACAGTTACACAAGCTGAAGACCGGAACTCTGGTCCTTACACGCGTTTCCCGACTAAAACTGCACACCAAAAAAGCACAGGGCTCCTTCCCTCTTCACTGCCAGAGCTCAAATGAAACTCCAGCAGACAAAACTGGGCACTTCCTTTGAGTTCCTCCCAGTTCTTGGCTGGACTGGCTGTCACTCACAATAGACTGCCCCCTTGGTCCAAAAAGGCACCGAAGTCCAAACTACATCTCGAAGAGTCACTGCCCATACAATCCTCTTGTGGCTGGCTCAGATTACGAGTCCAAGTTCTGATTCATCCAAGGCACCATTTTAGAGCTACCTTAACCCACACTGATTGGTCCAGTTCAGCAGTTCAAAACTAGAATGGGGAACTAGGCAAACACAGTTCTGACTGCAAAGAAAGCAGGTTAGACAAACTGTATTTTCATTATTACTCTAAATGATTTCTGGCAAACAGTTACATCTTTCAGATAGGTTCCCTTTGCACTCCTAGTGACTGTAAAATGGAGTGAATTGAGCAGCTCGAGTGGTACTAAAGCAGAGAAACACACAGTCCCCCCATACAAACTAATTATGTCTGCAAGCAGACAGCTCTTAAAGAGACAGTACCAGAGGCTCTAAAAACACTCACAGATAAATGGCTTAAACGCCAAACACCATTCAGGCTTGGAGCATTCAAGCAAGCTCCTGGAAGTCTTTTGGGAACCCCCATTTGCAGTGGGGTTACATGAATAAAAGCCACACTCTAGAATCCCAACCTGGTTTGGACAGTACTGTTACTGCTTCCACTGTGTCTGGATTTACCTGGGTACCCCTGTGCAGAAGTGCAAACCTAGCATAATTATGAGCAAACATTTTCTCCTAGGGACCAAGATTGATGGCCATGGTAAATGGTCCCACCGGGTGTGAGCCAGGTAGTTGTCACACTTGTTTTACCTATCTGTGTATGGCAGGCTCAGAAGTAGATGTACTATAAACTGTTATGTAACACCCCCATCCCTCTCTTGGGTGCCATGAGATGAGAGAAGCAGCCCTGCTAGTTAAACGGGGGGGGGAGTGCAGGTGGGAGGTGGTTACACATGCATAAGCTCATTGTACACTGGTACCCTTGAAGAGAAAAGCCGGGAGTTGAAGTAAAAATTCCCAGCCCACTGTTGCACCGGCACCATTTGCAGGCCCAGGCATGACTGACGTGGCAGGAGGCCATCCACCACTATCATGGTCCTGGGTAAGTAGCAGACAACTGGTGAACCCATTAGAAAGCTGACAACGGGGTGTGGGTGCTGTTGGGCAAGTTGGGGAGTGAGAAAAAGTTTAATTGAAAAAAGAAAATTGGCAACCAGGTTAGACACACTAAGCTGAAGTGCATTTCCAGGTATGACTTGGGGGCCGGATTTGTATATTTATTTTATTTAGTTTTTGTTGACTGGGAAAAGTGGACACGGCAATTTTTTACCTATTTCAGCCTCGTCCAGGGGTTGGGGAGGGTGGAGACACAGATGGAAGCCAACTTAAACAGAACCAGATTAAGTCGTTGGTGTTTTTTTAGTGAATACAGAGGAAAGAACACATCAAAGTTAATGCTTGTCAGCATACAAAACAATACAGGTAAAAAGAGAACAAATCATGCAGTTATCCCAAAGTGGGGAAAGGTGCAACTTGCACAATAATAATATACAAAATTGCTAATAAAGGAGCATTAAGTTCATACAGTTAGAAGTACAGAAAAAGAACCCCACAAAGGCAGCAGGAAAAGCAGAAAAGGGGGAGTTGAGAATAGGAAGGGGAGGGCTTAGTTAGCTGCAGGGGGGGGTGAGAAACAAACCTTTACAAGTAATTTAAGAGAGAAGCGAGAGGGTGCTAGTCAAACAGAGACAGGGAGGTTATCCTAGAGATTTGAAAGGTGGACAGAGAATCTGCAGTTGAGGATGAAGAAGGTGTGAGCATCAGAGGACAGGAGGGAGTATGAGGATGGGACAGAGGGAGTAAGAAAGGCAGAGAGGTAGAAGAGGAGGGAGAAGAACCAGACCTGTACCAGAAAAAAGCAGAGCAAGTGGTGATGTAAAATCAAGAGAGGAGAGAGTGAGACTGAGGTAAAGAGAGCAGTGATGCCTAAAAGGGGAGTGTTATGATAGGACTGGAAGAGGGGGTACAGTCTGGCAAGGTATCACCAACCTGGACCTACTAATGCCGGTCCAAAAGTTAGGAGCAAAACCTGCTGACAGCCAGATCGAACTGTCCCACCTCAGTTTTTTTGTTTTTTTCAACATGCATTTTGTTTTCTGTGGTGGTCTGTTCCCACCTTGTCCTGCTCTGCTCAGCCCCATCACCCATCATGCCTATGACTTACCACTTCCTCCGGTGATCCTCCATGAATTGCATCTAACGTCAAGACCTTCAGGGCATGCCAAGCTCTTCTGGAGCACAGTCTAGACATAGCTCCGGAGAGGGTGCCAAGTCGGTGGGAGGGGGGACTGCAATAGTCAGGCCCTCATCCTGCATGATGACCACCTCCCAATTTTCTGTTTTGCTCCTCAGCAGCATGACACGCAAGAACACAGGTGCAGGTAAATGGGGAGCATGCATCCATTTCTCATTGGCTACCCACCGTGACTTGGTCTTGGTTCATGGCTTGCGAAATAGAGCCCGTGACTGGGATGAGGGAGGAGACAGTTGAGTGATAATTGTAAAAGTCAGACTGGAAAGGGGAGAGGAAGAGTCATTGAAGGAAGAGAGCTGGTAAAGAATTAACTTTTCTTGTACTGTACCTTACCTAGTACAGGTAGGAGAGAAACAGGATAGCAGATCCTGGATAAAAAGGGGCCACCACCACCTTTGCGGAGTGTGAGATTCATGGCTTCCTTCCTTGCTATGGAAACTATCAACTTGAAAGTTGAGATTTAGGAGGATAGCAACAGGAGATCGTTGGCTGGACAACAGAGATGAAGAAGATTGGAATCTAGATCATCATAGCTGTGCCCTTTAGAATGCTTGCGGGAGAAACAACAGGAACAATATCATTAGGAGATATAGGGGAGAAAGAATAGGAGTGAGGCAGTGGTGGGAGATAGGGTATGATGGTAGGAGAAGGAGGAGAGGGAGACAACAAGAGGTGTACAAGTCATTAAGAGCAACAGTGACACCAGATGAGCCGGACATGGGTGAGTTACAAGAGTGAGGAACCAGAGAGGTTGACTGAGTCAGAGGATCAAACAGAGTAAGAATGACCTTCCAGAGCCTTATAGGGGAGTTAAAGTTGTTGTGGAGTTGGCTGTGAAGTAAACTGATTGGCCTCCCTGATGGTGCAGACATTTTTAAACTTTTGGCACCACCGCAAGTCCTCAAGAGAGCATAAGACCTGATGTAGCTTTGAAAAAGTAGATGAGCTCTGCAGTGATTCAAGGAAGGTGGGATAGGCAGACATGTGTGACCGCCTGAGTGGGTGTATTTGTAGCAGGTTGAGGTGAAATTTGATTGAAGATAGGATATGGCATCATCCATATCTGTTTATACTGAGAGTCAGGACCAGATGGTGTACCAATGTTCGTCAAGTAGGGAAGACAGATTGAGGGACCAGAATGACCTCGACCAGACAAACCTTGGGGAGACTTTGAGGTGGTAAATCGTACAGATGCAATAGACCATCTAGTGGTCTCTGAGGGCATCTGGAAGTGTGCCAGTGGCCAGAATGTAATAGGGATGTTATACAAGGACCCAATCAATAGGAGAGTGGTGGGAGGAAAGAGGGTTTAGGCAGGTGGGTTCAGTGATGAGTTGAGTGTGGGTAAATGATTCAGTAGCAAGTGTTGTAGATTTGGTTGCAGAAAGAACTATGTGGTGAGGAGAGCCCCAAAAATCAGTAGCATACCAGAGGCAGAAAAGAAAGAATGGGAAGTAATGGCATCAAGACGGCAGTCAGACTTCCCTCAGGGGGAGGAATAAATTCAGGCAATTAATATAAGGAGAGGGGAGGTTACAGGGTTCCATGTCATAACCGCGATCGCAGAAGGGCAATCGCCATTATGGTGAGTGTACATTGCCAAAAATCTATTTCAGCAATGCTCATTCAAAGCATGGACAAAAACGGTGCCTGAGACCTACAGGTCTCATTTTTAATGTGGGAGGCTGCACCCCCTCCCCTCCACCCTCTCCTCCCACTTATGGATTCTCAACTCTAGGGGGTGCATGTCGGGGGGGGGACTTAAAAATATACATGTCACCTACTGGAAAAAAAACTGCACTCACGCACTGAGCCTGTACCTCACCTCCCAACCAACAGCCCTCCCCACCACGCTAGCGGACCAGCTCAGCAGCTGCCCGCCACACCCCCTCCCACATACCATTCCTCCCCTGCCTCACCCCATGTGTGTGCATACACCTGCTATTTCCCGTCGCAGTATTCACCCACCCCAGTATCCAGTCCCCCCAACTTGGTAGCCATGAGCACAGGTGCCGTAATTAAGTCGCCATTTTTGTCAGTGCCCAATTGGGTCACCTTGTTCACTTGATACCAGGTACAGAGAGCCTGCACATGAGAAGTTCATGTAAAGAGGGGATGGGAGACTGAGATTTGGCATCACAGCTGAGCCTGAGATGTACATAAATAGTCACACTACCCCTCGCTTCCTACAATCTTGTCTGTGGATAGAATACCTATGGATCCCTACTTCTGCACCACTGACTCAGGTTGACAGTCATGCCTCGGTGATGAGCAGAATTTTAGGCTGGAATTGAAAGACTCACAGACTAAGCTGTGCAAGGTTAGGGAGTAGAACCCTGGTTTTCATGTAAAAACTACCAGGCTCCTTGGTGTGAGGGAAGGGAGCTAGTGAAGGAAGAGGGAGGCAGGGTTTAGTTCCACATTTTCTGACAGTAGAAGCAACAGGGGATGAGCAGCTTGAAGGGTGAGAATTTTAGCAGAGTGGAGGCTTAAAGGAAGATAAAATAGGAGGAGGGGGAATGAGAGTGATAGGGTACAAAAGGGCTTCAAGGCTGAGAGAGGGAGAATAGAAGATGCTAGAGTTAGTGGGAGAGAAGAGAATAAAAGAGGAGGGGGAATACAGCAGTGGGGGGAAAGTTAGTAGAAGCAGCCATGGCAGGAGAGTAAGAATCATTATGTATAAAATGGGTAGTCAGAAAATGGAAGGCAGGGGTGAAAGGGAGTATGAGGGATGTGAATAATAAAGTAAGAGATAAGTGGGTAGGGGAAGGAAGGAAGGAAGGAAGGAAGGGAAGGAAGGAAGGAAGGAAATTCTAGGTAGCTAGCCACAAAGGGAGGGTTATAGGGAAAGGTTGAGTTAGTGGTAGAAAAGGAGCAAAGGGAACCAGTAGCCTAAGGGGAACAATAAAGATTTAGAGTAGGTGACAATAGGAGTGTGGACAAAAAAGGTAAGTTGCAATAGGGTTGACAGAACAGCAGAAGTAGACAGGGTAGAGACATTTAATCAGTGATACATTTCACACAGTAAAAGGGTAGTCAGGGTACTAGAGACAGGCAATAAAACTAACTCAGTAGCTAATTTGGTATGAAGCAAAGAAACAGGTACTAATGGTACAAATAAATGTCGGCAATAAAAGCAACCAGTAATGGCTAACACTACTGTACATAGGAACCAACAATAGAAGATGCATATGAACCGCACAGTAGTAAAACAGCAATGCAAACACTTGCACACCGCATAATGCTATAGCAGTAAGAGCGGTGGGAGTTAGAACTGTTAGTTTACCTCAGGGAGTTAGAATTAGGTGTAACAGGTCATCAGTGCAGACAGAGCAGAAGGGGCACATGTGGGGATGGGGGCAGCATCTCCTGCCAATTACTGATTAACAACTTCACATGATGCTTTTTGCTGTAGCCCTTACACTGGGGAAATGCTATGCTGTGGCACTGCTTGAACTTGAAGGGTAGAAAAAAGACTACAAGAGTGCATGTCCCTCATCTGCTGGGCCTGATACGACTCCAGATGAGTCCACCGCTTCATGTGAGCTGGAGGGTTCCAAACAAGCCCTAAACAAAGGCCCAGACAGCAGTCAACTGGGTGCACACACAAAGTGTGATGGTGGCAGGAGAGGCCCCATGGTCAGTCCTAACCTCATACTGATCCCATCAGGAGGCTCCAGCTGCTCCCGCTCTCCATCGGTGTCAGGTAGAGGTACTGGCTGCCCCTCTTGGCTAATGGGGTGAACATTCTGCCTCTTCTGGGCCTGTTATGGCTATGGATTGGTCCACTGGGCCACATAACGTCTTGAGGATCATGAGCTAGGCCAAAGTACAGGCCTGACAGCAAACTGGGTGCAGAAAATCTAGATTCAGTATGGCCCCAGGATTGTGTGCATATAAAGAACACTGCAAGGAGTCCAGTCCTGTTGTAATGCTGCCAGATTTTGGGACTGGCTGAGTGTTGCCACCTGGATGGTGCCAATGCTCAACATGTTCCCAAAAAGTTTACAAGATGAATTTACTGGTGTATGCAAATATTAAATAATTTATGAATGTTAAATGACTGTACTTTTAAATACTGATGTAGACTTGTTTAGAGTTGATACTGACCTTTATATTTATATTTATTTTTTTGTATGGTTTACAAGGAACTATGTATTTGTATGTCTGAAACAGGATTTATTTGAAATTATAAAATGGTAAGAGAAAATCCTGAAATCTGATTGGCTGTTGTTCATGTAGCAATTATGTTTCATGCATGGAAAATAAAAAGTGCTGCCAAATGTGGACTGATCACCACTGGAATCATTAAGCTAATAGAATGTTAAAAACTCAACTGGCAGCCATTGTTTTTTGCCCTGTAACTGGAAGCATCACATTCACTTGCACTGGGCCCCAAAAAAAGTACCTTAAATACAAAATAAAACAGATTAATTAAATGTTGCTTTCCTCATCAACACATTCTCCTTACACACATAAAAAAATAGAAACATTAAGTATTGTTTATAGTTTTCATTACAACTGTTTCTTTGCTGACATGAAAATTCCCCCTACTATCTTTACCTGCTCATCAGGGAAATCTCTTCTCCTTGCCCTCACAGTGAGATAATTGAGTCTCTGGCTGTAACAGAGGCCTTTGTTGTGTGTGTGTGTGTGTGTGTGTATAGTATGTTAGAAAGGGAACATTCTAGCAGTGGAACTGAGCAGAATTTTGAATCCATGTATTCCATGGTAAACATTCCGTGATAAACATTCCATATCTTGAATGTGGGGAAAAACAGAGAAAAAAACAGGAAGAAGAAGGTAGGCAACAACACAATGACATCATCAGTGACATCATTTGTTGTGAGTAGAAGGACTATTTGATCATAAATGCACACAAGTAAATCTATTGTTTCTACATATAAACATGCTTTTCCCAAATGTAAAAAGTTTTTAAAACAGGAGCCCATTTTATAAGCGCAATAAGAAACTCCAGGTGAGTGCATGGAACAGATTTTACTGCACGCCAGGGGCTAAAGGCACTGCCAAGGCCTCGTGCCTCATTACGCCCCTAGCCGTGCAGTAAAATCTGTTCCATGCACACCCTGTCGTGTCTTATTGCTTACATAGGTTTGGCCCAAGAATATAATCCCTGTGTAAAAATAACCTTTTTATTTACTTAATTAATCACAGTCCAGACAGGAATATTCACATACCTAAACAAGCTGAGTTTGGACAAGATGACTCACTCACCAGATCAGTATAAAAATAGTGTTTGGTATTGTATCATGTGTAACCAGTGTTTACAAGAACCCCATCAACGTTTCACGATACACAAATTGTCACTTCATCTGGGTGATTGAGGTAAATCTAAAGGTAATGTAAATACATAACAATAACAAGCATTTGTCTATGCTGAATGTTGCTTTGCTGGTGTTTTCATTGGTAGTGCAAGAGTTAAAAAGATGCATACTAGGAATGGTAGTGAAGTATAGATCTGACATGAACCCCAGCCTACCCTGTAGAGAGTGGCATGCATTGGGGTGTGCCTTTTGGTCACTGGCCATAACGCTAATGCCATTTCACTTCACCCTACCCTGCAGACTCTGACAAGTGTCGCATTGTGCCTTGGGGTCATCAGGCCTTACCCTCACCCCATTTCATAAGGAAGTATATTGAGATGGGTGTAGCATAAGAGAATGAGGTGAACTTTGGAGCCAAAGAGTCCAAGGCACACCTGAATGCCTGTCAGTGGCTGCAGGGTGGGGGTGTAATGGCGTGAGCATTACAGCCAACAATCCAAAGGCACACCCTGATGCCTGTTAGTCTGTACTGGGTGGGATGTTATGGTTAGAAACCCTAATGCTCTGAGCATTTGTTGGTATTCACATTCCAAATTTTCAGCATTGCCTTCTTGTGACCCCACCTCATGAAAGCATGTGGGACCTCTGCTTAGGAACAGTGTCCCTGTGATTTTGTTAATGTGCCCTGAACGTTGAGTTCCCACAGTGACAGCACCATTCTGCACCACATAAAAAAGTCAACTGCACCATTCATAAGGAGGTGTGAAGAGATGGCAATGACGACAATCTGGAGTGAAAATGTTAAAAATGCTTGATGTTATGAGCGTGCATGAAAACTATTCAACACACGCTCATAACAGTCTGTTTTTTGGAATTCTTTTACCGAATTTTTAACATAGGCATTTTGATATCTCTGCTCATGAACAGCGGCAGTATGATTATCTTAAATTGCCCTGATTGTTGTTTTTCGACAGAGACCGTGTCATTGTGCCAGATGTGCATAACCACATTTTGGGTAGGATGGGAAAAATGACAGCTGTACTGTTCATAAGAAGGTGTGCAAAAATGGTGATGTTGAACATCTGGAGTGTAAATATTAAATGTTTTTGAACTTATGACGGTGCGTGTACACTGCGCAACGCATGCTTGTAATGTACTCATTTTGTGGAATTTTTTGACCAGCTGTTTAACATAGGCATTTTGGGATCTCTGCTCGTGAACAGTGTTACTGTGATTTTCTTACTGTGTCCCAAACATTATTTTCCTACAGCGACTGTGTCATTGGGCACTGGATGTGCTAAAACACATTTCGGGCAGGATGTGGAAAATTAAGCTGTACTGTTCATAAGGAGGTGTGAAATTGGCAATGTTGAAAATCTGGAGTAAAAATAATAAAAATTCTCAAAGTTACCAGCATGCATGGAAACTGTGCAATGCACACTTGTAGCATGGTCATTTTGTGGAATTTTTTCACCAAATTTTCAACATGGGCATTTTGGAACTTCTGCTCATGAACAGTGTTACTGTGATTTTCTTACTGTGTCCCGAACATTGTTTTCCTACAGCGACTGTGCCACTGTGTGCTGGATGTGCAAAAACACATTTCAGGCATGATGTGGGAAATGACAGCTGCACTGTTCATAAGGAGGTGTGAAAAATGACAATGTTGAAAATCTGGAGCAAAAATATTAAAAATTCTCAAAGTTACAAGCGTGTGTGGAAACTGTGCAATGCATGCGCATTAACACAGTCATTTTTTGGAATTTTTTTGCCAGATTTGCAACATAGCTTTTTGGGAGCCCACCTCATGAACAGTGGCACTGGCACTGTCACTTTGTTAATCAGTCCTGAAAGGTGATTTTATGCAGTGACTGCGAAATCACCTTTTGGGACCATGACAGTGGCTGAATTCATGAGAAGGGGGCCCAATAACCCCATGTTAAAAATTTGGTGTTAAAATTCCCCAAAATGCCCAAGACATGCACCAAAGTTGAAAAAAACCTATTTATGCCATTATACAACTTACCAGCATTTCTTCAGTTAGCGGTCGGCTTTGAAGAGTGCAGACGTGTTCCCGGTCCACCGAAGATCATCGAGCCGGGCTCTGGAGGTAAACATGGTGTGAGATGGGGTGCACAGAGGGTGGTTGCAGGTTGAGGATGGGGGCCGCCAACAGCCAGCGAGGGACCATTTACTTTCTGTCAGATAAAAAAAAATCATTGCGAAATGTCTTCTTTTTTTTTAACAGGTTGTGGCAATACTGGGGTGGGCTCCCAGTGTGGCACATTGGTGGGAGGTCATGTCACCACACTGGGGTGGGCTTCCAGTGTGGGCATGGTAAACAATTGGGGCAGCACATGGAAAATAGTGGGGGGGAGTAACATGCCGACAGGGGGATTGGGCACCCCCTTCAGCACACCACAGCAGGGCAGGGGGCACATATGCTGACAGAGGGATTGGGCACCCCCTTCAGCACACCACAGCAGGGCAGGGGCACATATGCTGACAGAGGGATTGGACACCCCCTTCAGCACACCACAGCAGGGCAGGGGCACATATGCTGACAGAGGATTGGACACCCCTTCAGCACACCACAGCAGGGCAGGGGGCACATATGCTGACGAGGGGATTGGGCACCCTTCAGCACACCACAGCAGGGCAGGGGCACATATGCTGACAGAGGGATTGGCAACCTTCAGCACACCACAGCAGGGCAGGGGGCACATATGCTGACAGAGGGATTGGGCACCTTCAGCACACCACAGCAGGGCAGGGGCACATATGCTGACAGAGGGATTGGGCACCCCCTTCAGCACACCACAGCAGGGCAGGGGGCACATATGCTGACAGAGGGATCGGGCACCCCCTTCAGCACACCACAGCAGGGCAGAGGGCACATATGCTGACAGAGGGATTGGGCACCCCCTTCAGCACACCACAGCAGGGCAGGGGGCACATATGCTGACAGAGGGATTGGGCACCCCTTCAGCACACCACAGCAGGGCAGGGGGCACATATGCTGACAGAGGGATCGGGCACCCCCTTCAGCACACCACAGCAGGGCAGAGGGCACATATGCTGACAGAGGGATTGGGCACCCCCTTCAGCACACCACAGCAGGGCAGGGGGCACATATGCTGACAGAGGGATCGGGCACCCCCTTCAGCACTCCACAGCAGGGCGGGCGGCACATATGCTGACAGAGGGATTGGGCACCCCCTTCAGCACACCACAGCAGGGCGGGCGGCACATATGCTGACAGAGGGATCGGGCACCCCCTTCAGCACACCACAGCAGGGCAGGGGGCACATATGCTGACAGAGGGATCGGGCACCCCCTTCAGCACACCACAGCAGGGCAGGGGGCACATATGCTGACAGAGGGATTGGCACCCCCAAAGTTGACTACAGAGGGACTGTGAGGGTGGGCGGTAGCCATGTTTATTAAAATGTTACACCGCAGAGGGCGCACACTGCAATGAGGTGGAGCTCCCTCATTGCAGCAGCCAAAATGTTTGAAAGTGGTAGCATGGCTTTTACACTGCTGTGATAGACAGCATGCAATCTAATTTGTGCCATGGAGCCCAGCCTGAAAAAGCAGTGGCACCACTGGCCTCAGCGCGACCGTGCCTCCAAAACCTGCTATTCCAAAGTTACAGCAACATGTTTCTTACACAGAACAAGATAACAAAAAAATAAAGAATAAAAATGGTCAAATAAAGTGCTAGTAACACCAAAACAGCAGCCCTCAAATCTTAATTGTTGTAAGTAGCTAGTTTTTATATTTGATTTCTGAAGCATTTTTACTGTTCCATGTTAAACGTTAGATGATTCCTTACCTGATAGTACAAGGTGGAATGTGTGTAGACTATGAGCCCCATATTCAAAGCTTTCTGGATACATGAGGAAAATGTTGCGCCATGCAAATAAGTTGAGCCATCCAGCTGTGGCGCAATATTCAAACAAGATGATCAATTGGAACAGACCATGCAATCGGTTTCAATATCGGACCCTGGATATGCAGCACACAGCAAGTGGCCGCCATGCATGGTATGGAGCATCAAGGGTGCGGGGCTGAAGACTGGCCACAGGGGAATGCACAGCACATACCTGCATGTGCACTATGCAACCTCAGCCCCAATGGGTGATATTCAGCACAAACATGCAAATGAGCCCATTGAGTATGCAGTGTGCAAAGGGGCCATTTGCATGCCCATTATGGGCTCATTTGCAAGGCTGTGCCTGGCGGAATGTGCTGGGCCAGCCTCCCCAAGCCCTAAGCACTGTTACAATAGAAACACAAACCTGATCTCATTTCTGTAGTGTAGCATCCCCCACCCCCAGCACTGATAACTGTAAAAATGAAAAATACAACCCCAATCCTGGTTCTATATTATAGGGACCCTTTTCCCCAGCTCTGATCCCTGTATAAAATATTTAAACAACCACTCCCCATTTCCATAGTGTAGGGACCCCCCAGCCACAGCCCCATCCCTGCAAGCAATATGAACCCCCCCAATCCCTGTTCCCTGGTGTCTAGTGCCGGCGACTGGTACAGCCCTCTCTCCTCACCCTGCCATGGCTAGCCATTGACTGATCAGTCCCAGAGTGTGTACAGTAAATAGTATGTGCTCATTGGTTGCAACACCTGTATGCACTGCAGCCCCCATGGGTGATATTCAGACCAAACATGTACATGAGTCTATTGGGCATGCAGGACACAAACGGGCCATTTGAATATCCATTTGTGACAACCAATGAGCACGTACTATTTACTGTATGCACTTTGGGACCGATCAGTCAGTGGCTGGCTGTGGCAGGGTGAGGAGGGAGGGCTGTGCCAGTTGCCAGCATGTGTCAGGACGGGGGGTGTGGGGTAGTGGGGCACTGCCTACTGGGGTGGAGAGGTGGGGGACACTAGACACCAGTGAATTGAGATCAGGGGTTTTCATATTTCTTACAGGGATTGGGGCTGGGGCGGGGTCCCTACACTATGGAAATGGGAATCGGGTGTTTAAATATTTCTTACAGAGACTGAGGCTGGGGTGGGGGTGTCCCTACACTATGGAAACTGGATTGGGGTTGTGTTTTTCATTTTTACATGGATCAGAGTTGTAGGGGGGGACAGTACACTATGGAAATGGGATTGTGGTTGTGTTTTTTTATTTTTACAGTGATTTTGACTGGAGAGGGGGGTCCCTACACTATGACAATGGGATTGGGTTGTATACTAGACAGGAGTATAGTATAGCACTTTTGCATGACATTAATAGATTGTAGCTGCTATATCATATGTTTTTAATACAGTTCATTTGTAGGGTAATTTAGGAATTGTATAACTATATTAGTGGCTAGTCACCTGGAGCATTGGTGTACTAATTAATTAGGTTTTTGCTGTTAAAGGAATACACCTATATATATGCAAATATGGTGTGGAATCTATTAAATTCCTGTATTATTAGTACCATTAAGATTTTATATGTTCTGTTTACTGTGGCTTTAAATTCTTTCCCTATATGTACTAGTTCATTTTTACTATGTACCATCCCCTGATGATGTGCAGATAGTATGAAACTGGTTGGGATTACTTGCTGTTTTGAACCTTTGGCTGATTGTGGCATCTTTTTTTTTTTTATTTCAATAAATATGCCTGTTTGACGCCAAGTGAAGGAGTGCTGAGTTTGTTGTTCTGTCATATATTCGTTATTTGAGCACCCTCATGACAGTTTGAGCTGTTTTTGTCTGGATTTCCTTAGGGCTTATTACTTTACCTGGCATTTGACATATCTAGTACTATTCCCCTTCATACCTCATCACGTTGCCTTTATTCATTGTGACATCACTAGTGACCCATCCTTTAGAAGGTGATTGGCATGTGTCTGTCACTCAAGATGCCTCACTCAGTGAGGTCACAGTGCTAATGAGGTATGAAGGGGAACAGAACAAGATATGCCAGCTTTCAGACAGAATACTGTTCTGCACATTGCACCTAGCTGTCGCACATTGTACCTTGTTCTCAGGTAGAATATCTTCTAAATGGCAAAAGTAGTAAAATGTCACTGCTGACTTTTTAAAATGTAATACTAATTTCAGGTGAAATACTAGCTCTTTAAGTAAACATACCTTTCTTGATATTGGGATGGGCAATGCACCTCAAGTAAACATTATCTTTAGCTTTGTAATGTCTTATGCTCCCCAAAAAAAGAACGTTTCTCAAAATCGTAATACAACTGTTACAAACACAACAAAAATATATTGCATAGTACCTGTGTCAGAGATGCATTTTTACCTTATCACAGAGTGTTTGAATTGCCTTTCCAGGCCTATTGTAGAAAAAAGATTTTTATTCTCACTAAGTATCCCAAGTGTAGGGGATGTATAGCATATATATATATATATATATATAGCAAAACAAATGGTTGTATTAAATGCACGCTGAAAATAGAAAATAGAGTTAAAAATCTACGTTTCGACCTTAGGTCTTCTTCAGGAAATATCTAAAAGAGAAAAAAAACAAGTTAGTGTAGAGGAGAGGTAAAATGAGAGAGATATATATGTGAAGAAAGAAGAAGGGGGAGGCTCAGGTAGAAGAAGTGATAAATAGTAAGATTAAGAGAGAATCTGTGAAACAAAAAGGTGATGATGGGAAAGATAAAGCAGAATGGGAGAGAAAGAGCTGGGGAAGTTCCCAGGTGGAGACTAATTAACAGGGCCTAGTAAGAAGGCTGAAAGGAGACAAATGTGTGGGAAGGAGACAGAAATGGAGACATATGGTGAAAATGAAAAATAAATGAGTACAAAAACAAATTGACTTTAGGGAAAAAAAGGGATGGCTGAAAGATGTTAGTGGAAAATAAGTCTATCATTTAAACCCAGAGGGCTGCTGGGAGCCAAGGTGGATGATCAGCTTGGCTTCCATGTTTTTTCTATGGTCAGGGTCGCGGAAGCCCTGCTGAAGGACACAAACAGAAAGGTCATTGACATTGTGGTCCCTGGAGATAAAGTGGGATACAATGGGTTTAGCAGTTTCACCATTCCTGACTGCTCTGTAATGTTCCCTGAAACAGTCAGCAAGACGCCTACCAGTTTCTCCGATGTAAATAGCTGAACACTTCCTGCAAATAATACGATACACCACATTAGTGGAGGTGCATGAGAACTCCTTTGTGATGTGAAAAACACCTGTAGGCCCCTGAATCTCAGTCACACTGGAAATAAATGTGCAGGTGTAGCAGCGAGTCCTGTTGCAAGGTTTGGTACCTGGGGGGGGGGGGAACTGTTAGGAGTGGGTAAGCTGCTTTTAACCAGGAGATTCCGCAGGTTAGGTGGCCGGTGGTAGGAGGCAATAGGTGGTTCTGTAAAGGAAGCACCAATGTTAGGGTCAGTTTACAAAATGGAAAAGTTACTAGTGATGACCCTGTGAAGAGAAGGTATACTCTGATGGAAAGGAAGAACTAGTGGAATTCGTCATTGTTCTTGTGTGACAGTATCCTTCCTGCGGGGGTCAAGGTAACGGGACATGTTACTGACCCGGGAGAGTGCTCTGTCCACTGTGCTTTTAGGGTATCCCCTGTTGATAAAAAAACTGCATTATTTGGGTCTGCTCAGCAAAATCATCCTCTTCACTGCATAACCTGTGAAGTCTAAGAAACTGTGAATAAGGCAGGCCATTCTTGACATGTTTAGGATGGAAGGAGCTATGGAGGAGGAAACTGTGAGAGTCAGTGGGTTTGTAATAGACTGATGTCTTCAGACCAGTGTTCTGGACTGAGAGCTGGATATCCAGAAAAGGCAGTGTAGAGGAGGATACTCAACAGTGTACTGAAATGAAGGATGGGTCAGTGGAACTTGTCAAGGAAGACTTGAGGGTCTCCCTGAGCAGGAGGTGGCCCCCACACAGTCATCAATGTAGGCTTGTAGAGTTCAGGCACAATCCCTGCGAGAGAAAAACATTCCTCCACCCAACCCACAAACAGATTAGCAAAGCTGGGACCCATCTTGGTACCTATGGCAACTCCATTGACCTGCTGGAAAAAACTGTTATTAAAAAGAAAAAGCATTGAGGTAAGAACCAGTTCTGGCAGGTGAGTTAGTGTGTGGGTGGCTGCTGGACTTCCCACTTGTTCAAGAAATGCTGCAAAGCTGTCAGACCATCATCATGGGGATCACTTGTAAAGAGATTTGATGTCCATGGTGAAGATGAGTTGATGAGAGTCACTGAATCTGAACCTGTCAAAAACTGGAGAGCATGTTAGTGTCTTTAATATAGGAGGCAGGGACTCAACAAGGTCCTCATGAGGCTATCCAAAAATGCGGAGATGTGGGATGTGGGGCAGGAGCAGGCAGACACTCAGGATGACCTGGCTACCTGTTTTGTGGATTTTGAGAAGGAGATAAAACCTGATGTCTGGGGATGCTGAATTATGAGTCTTTAGCAGAAGCAGGAGCTCATTGTTTTCATAGCAGAGGTGATGGTGGTGGTGACCTCTGTCTGATAGTCAGCAGGGGTCCTGTGGAAGAGAAGAATAAACCTGTGTCAGAGAGTTGCTGTGTGGCTTCTGATGTATAGCTCCTTTCCCAGACCACAACAGCACCCTCCTTTATCAGCTGGTTTAATAACAATGTCATTCCTACATTGTAGAGATCTGAGGGCTGCGAAGCTCATCAGGTGTCAGGCTGGAATGGTTGTGCCTGCAATGATGATTAAAGTTAGTGGTAATTTTCATGCATTGGTTAACAAAATAATCGACAGCAGCAAAACGCCCTGGAGGGGGTGTCCATGCACTTACTGGGATTGATGTCATTGATAGTCTCTGGTGATACTGTCATCATCTGTGGGAAGAGGAGTTATATTAGAAAAATGAGCTGCAAGGCATACTTATGATAGAAGCACTGCAGATCAACTTGAACCTGGGGGTATCAAGATATCTGGTGTGGGCACAGAGAGACCTTTGCTAAGGAGTGATTGCTCATCTTGTGTCAGGGGAAGGTCTGAGGAATACAAAATACCAAATTGTTAGGTTGTGTCTGACTCAAGGGCCTGTTGGTTGTTGATCTGTTGGGTGAGAGACTGAGTTTTGCAGATTTGGTGTCCTTGAGAAACTGAAAGAGAGTGGAGTTAAGGTTTTGGATGGAGGTTAATAAAAGGAAGGTTATGTGGAGCTGCTTCACTGCAGGAAATCCTTTTGTTTTGAATGGTTTTGTCCACAGAGATCAGCTGTGTTTTGATGGAGAGAATGGTGTATGATAAGTTTCTAGAGAAAGTTTCAAAAGTTTGTTAGTAGAGGAAACATGTGTCTCAGATCCAAACGAACAAGGATGAAATTTCAAACAGAAACCTTTAGAATAATACCCAGGTGGTGGTATTTGGAAAGAAACTGTAGGTGACTGCAGAGTTTAGTCTTAAAGCAAATGCAGAAAAATAATTCAAGAGAAGGCTTAGAAATATGAGAAGGAATGCAGACATAGAAGAAATGAAGGAGGTCAGAGAGAATTCAGAAGAGATTTCAGATTAGGTACATAGTGGGTCACAGCAAATGTAGCATACAAATTGTAAAAACAAAATAAGGCCAATGCCAGCATGTGGCCTAAAAGCAAAACAAAATGGTTATATTAAATGCACGCTGAAAATAGAAAATAGAGTTAAAATCTACGCTTCAATCTTAGGTCTTCTTCAGGAAATGTCTTATAAGAGAAAAAACAAGTAGTGTAGAGGAGAGATAAAATGAGAGAGATATATATGTGAAGAAAGAAGAAGGGGAGGCCCAGGGAGAAGAAGTGATAAATAGTAAGATTAAGAGAGAATCAGAAACAAAAAAGGTGATGATGGGAAAGATAAAGCATAATGGGAGAGAAAGAGCTGGGGAAGTTCCCAGGTGGAGACTAATTAACAGGGCCTAGTAAGAAGGCTGAAAGGTGACAAATGTGTGGGAAGGAGACAGAAATGGAGACATATGGTAAAAATGAAAATAAATGAGTAAAAAACAAATTGACTTTAGGAAAAGGGATGGCTGAAAGATGTTAGTGGAAAATAAGTCTATCATTTAAACCAGAGGGTTGCTGGGAGCCAGGGTGATGATCAGCTTGGTTTCCATGTTTTTTCTATGGTCAGGATCATGGAAACCCTGTTGAAGGACACAAACAGAAAGGTCATTGACATTGTGGTCCCTGGAGATAAAGTGGATACAATGGGTTTAGCAGTTTCACCATTCCTGACTGCTCTGTAATGTTCCCTGAAACAGTCAGCAAGACCGCCAGTTTCTCCCGATGTAAATAGCTGAACACTTCCTGCAAAGAATACAATACACCACATTAGTGGAGGTGCATGGGAACTCCTTAGATGATGAAAACACCTGTAGGCCCATGGAATCTCAGTCACACTGGAAATAAACTTGCAGGTGATAGCAGCGAGTCCTGTTGCAAGGTTTGGTATCTGGGGAGGAACTGTTAGAGGGTAGGCTGCTTTTAACCAGGAGATTCCACAGGTTAGGTGGCTGTGGTAGGAGGCAATAGGTGATTCTGTAAAGGAAGCACCAATGTTAGGGTCAGTTTGCAAATGGAAAAGTTACTAGTGATGATCCTGTGAAGAGAAGGTGTCCTGATGGAAAGGAAGAACTAGTGGAATTCGCCAGTTGTTCTTGTGTGACAGTATCCTCCCTGTGGGTCAAGGTAACGGGCATGTTACTGACCCGGAGAGTGCTCTGTCCACTGTGCTTTTAGGGTATCCCTGTTGATTAAAAAAACTGCATTATTTGGGTCTGCTCAGCAAAATCATCCCTCTCACTGCATAACCTGAGAAGTCTAAGAAACTGTGAATAAGGCAGGCCATTCTTGATATGTTTAGGATGGAAGGAGCTAGAGCTATGGAGGAGGAAACTGTGAGAGTCAGTGGGTTTGTAATAGACTGATGTCTTCAGACCAGTGTTCTGACTGAGAGCTGATATCCAGAAAAGGCAGTGTAGAGGAGGATACTTCAACAGTGTACTGAAGGAAGGATGGGTCGTGAACTTGTCAATGAAGACTTGAGGGTCTCCCTGAGCAGAAGGTACCCCCCACAGTCATCAATGTAGCATTTGTAGAGTTCAGGCACAGTCCCTGCAATGAGAGAAAACATCTCTCCACCCAACCCACAAACAGATTAGCAAAGCTGGGACCCATCTTGGTACCCATGGCAACCCACTGACCTGCTGGAAAAAACTGTTATTAAAAGAAAAGCATTGAGTGTAAGAACCAGTTCTGCCAGATGAATTAGTGTGTGGTGGGTGGCTGCTGGACTTCCCGCTTGTTCAAGAAATGCTGCAAAGCTGTCAGACCATCATCATGGGGATCACTGTAAAGAGATGTGATGTCCATGGTGAAGATGAGCTGATGAGAGTCACTGAATCTGAACCTGTCAAAAACTGGAGAGCATGGTTAGTGTCTTTAATATAGGAGGGCAGGGACTCAACAAGGGTCTCATGAGGCCATCCAAAATGCGGAGATGTGGGATGTGGGCTGGAGCAGGCAGACACTATGGAATGACCCAAGTTACCTGTTTTGTGGATTTTGGGAAGGAGATAAAACCTGGATGTCTGGGGATGCTGAATTATGAGTCTCTTAGCAGAAGCAGGGAGCTCATTGTTTTTAATAGCAGAGGTGATGGTGGTGGTGACCTCCGTCTGATAGTCAGCAGTGGGGTCCTGTGGAAGAGAAGAATAAAACCTGGTGTCAGAGAGTTGCTGTGTGGCTTCCCTGATGTATAGCTCCTTTTCCCAGACCACAACAGCACCTCCTTTATCAGCTGGTTTAATAACAATGTCATTCCTACATTGTAGAGATCTGAGGGCTGCAAGCTCATCAGGTGTCAGGTTGGAATGGTTGTGCCTGCAATGATGATTAAAGTTAGTGGTGTTTTCCATGCATTGGTTAACAAAATAATCGACAGCAGCAAAACGTCCTGGAGGGGGTGTCCATGCACTTCACTGGGGATTGATGTCATTGATAGTTCTGGTGATACTGTCATCATCTGTGGGAAGAGGAGTCATATTAGAAAAATGAGCTGCAAGGCATACTCTATGATAGAAGCACTGCAGATCAACTTGAACCTGGGGTGCATCAAGATATCTGGGTGTGGCAAAAGAGAGACCTTTGCTAAGGAGTGATTGCTCATCTTGTGTCAGGGAAGGTCTGGAGGAATACAAAATACCAAATTGTTAGGTTGTGTCTGACTCAAGGGCTCATGTTGGTTGTTGATCTGCTGGGTGAGAGACTGAGTTTTGCAGATTTGGTGTCCTTGAGAAACTGAAAGAGAGTGGAGTTAAGGTTTTGATGCAGTGCTTAATAAAAGGAAGGTTATGTGAGCCGTTCACTGCAGGAAACTTTTGCCTTTGAATGGTTTTGTCCACAGAGATCAGCTGTGTTTTGATGGAGAGAATGGTGTGCATGATAAGTTTCCTAGAGAAAGTTTTCAAAAGTTTGTTAGTAGAGGAAACATGTGTCTCAGATCCAAACGAACAAGGATGAAATTTCAAACAGAAACCTTTAGAATAATACCCAGGTGGTGGCATTTGGAAAGAAACTGTAGGTGACTGCAGAGTTTAGTCTTAAAGCAAATGGCAGAAAATAATTCAAGAGAAGGCTTAGAAATATGAGAAGGGAATGCAGACATAGAAGAAATGAAGGAGCGTCGTAGAGAATTCAGAAGAGATTTCAGATTAGGCATAGTGGGTCACAGCAAATGTAGCATACAAATTGTAAAAAAAACAAAAACAAGGCGCTGCGCCAGCATGTGGCCTAAAAGCAAAACAAAATGGTTATATTAAATGCACGCTGAAAATAGAAAATAGAGTTAAAAATCTACGTTTCGACCTTAGGTCTTCTTCAGGAAATGTCTTATAAGAGAAAAAAACAAGTTAGTGTAGAGGAGAGATAAAATGAGAGAGATATATATGTGGAGAAAGAAGAAGGGGGAGGCTCAGGGAGAAGAAGTGATAAATAGTAAGATTAAGAGAGAATCTGTGAAACAAAAGGTGATGATGGGAAAGATAAAGCATAATGGGAGAGAAAGAGCTGGGAAGTTCCCAGGTGGAGACTAATTAACAGGGCCTAGTAAGAAGGCTGAAAGGTGACAAATGTGTGGAAGGAGACAGAAATGGAGACATATGGTGAAATGAAAAAATAAATGAGTAAAAAACAAATTGACTTTAGGAAAAAAGGGATGGCTGAAAGATGTTAGGAAAATAAGTCTATCATTTAAACCAGAGGGCTGCTGGGAGCCAAAGCGGATGATCAGCTTGGCTTCCATGTTTTTTCTATGGTCAGGATCATGGAAACCTTGCTGAAGGACACAAACAGAAAGGTCATTGACATTGTGGTCCCTGGAGATAAAGTGGGATACAATGGGTTTAGCAGTTTCACCATTCCTGACTGCTCTGTAATGTTCCCTGAAACAGTCAGCAAGACGCCTACCAGTTTCTCCGATGTAAATAGCTGAACACTTCCTGCAAAGAATACAATACACCACATTAGTGGAGGTGCATGGGAACTCCTTGGTGATATGAAAAACACCTGTAGGCCCATGAATCTCAGTCACACTGGAAATAAACTTGCAGGTATAGCAGCGAGTCCTGTTGCAAGGTTTGGTATCTGGGGGGGAGGAACTGTTAGGAGTGGGTAGGCTGCTTTTAACCAGGAGATTCCACAGGTTAGGTGGCCGTGTAGGAGGCAATAGGTGATTCTGCAAAGGAAGCACCAATGTTAGGGTCAGTTTGCAAAATGGAAAAGTTACTAGTGATGATCCTGTGAAGAGAAGGTGTGCTCTGATGGAAAGGAAGAACTAGTGGAATTCGCCGTTGTTCTTGTGTGACAGTATCCCTCCTGCGAGGGTCAAGGTTACGGGGCATGTTACTGACCCGGGAGAGTGCTCTGTCCACTGTGCTTTTAGGGTATCCCCTGTTGATTAAAAAACTATGCATTATTTGGGTCTGCTCAGCAAAATCATCCCCTTCACTGCATAACCTGCGAAGTCTAAGAAACTGTGAATAAGGCAGGCCATTCTTGATATGTTTAGGATGGAAGGAGCTAGGAGCTATGGAGGAGAAAACTGTGAGAGTCAGTGGGTTTGTAATAGACTGATGTCTTCAGACCAGTGTTCTGGACTGAGAGCTGGATATCCAGAAAAGGCAGTGTAGAGGAGGATACTTCAACAGTGTACTGAAGGGAAGGATGGGCCGTGGTGAACTTGTCAATGAAGACTTGGAGGGTCTCCTTGGAGCAGAAGGTAGCCCCACACAGTCATCAATGTAGCATTTGTAGAGTTCAGGCACAGTCCCTGCAAATGAGAGAAAAAAACATTCCTCCACCCAACCCACAAACAGATTAGCAAAGCTGGGACCCATCTTGGTACCCATGGCAACTCCACTGACCTGCTGAAAAAAACTGTTATTAAAAGAAAAAGCATTGAGTGTAAGAACCAGTTCTGCCAGATGAATTAGTGTGTGTGTGGGTGGCTGCTGGACTTCCCGCTTGTTCAAGAAATGCTGCAAAGCTGTCAGACCATCATCATGGGGGATCACTGTGTAAAGAGATGTGATGTCCATGGTGAAGATGAGCTGATGAGAGTCACTGAATCTGAACCTGTCAAATAACTGGAGAGCATGGTTAGTGTCTTTAACATAGGAGGGCAGGGACTCAACAAGGGGTCTCATGAGGCCATCCAAAAATGCGGAGATGTGGGATGTGGGGCTGGAGCAGGCAGACACTATGGAATGACCCAAGTTACCTGTTTTGTGGATTTTGGGAAGGAGATAAAACCTGGATGTCTGGGGATGCTGAACTATGAGTCTCTTAGCAGAAGCAGGGAGCTCATTGTTTTTAATAGCAGAGGTGATGGTGGTGGTGACCTCCGTCTGATAGTCAGCAGTGGGGTCCTGTGGAAGAGAAGAATAAAACCTGGTGTCAGAGAGCTGTGTGGCTTCCCTGATGTATAGCTCCTTTCCCAGACCACAACAGCACCTCCTTTATCAGCTTGGTTTAATAACAATGTCATTCCTACATTGTAGAGATCTGAGGGCTGCAAGCTCATCAGGTGTCAGGTTGGAATGGTTGTGCCTGCAATGATGATTAAAGTTAGTGGTGTTTCCATGCATTGGTTAACAAAATAATCGACAGCAGCAAAACGTCCTGGAGGGGGTGTCCATGCACTTCACTGGGGATTGATGTCATTGATAGTTCTGGTGATACTGTCATCATCTGTGGGAAGAGGAGTCATATTAGAAAAATGAGCTGCAAGGCATACTCTATGATAGAAGCACTGCAGATCAACTTGAACCTGGGGTGCATCAAGATATCTGGGTGTGGGCACAAAAGAGAGACCTTTGCTAAGGAGTGATTGCTCATCTTGTGTCAGGGGAAGGTCTGGAGGAATACAAAATACCAAATTGTTAGGTTGTGTCTGACCTCAAGGGCTCATGTTGGTTGTTGATCTGCTGGGTGAGAGACTGGAGTTTTGCAGATTTGGTGTCCTTGAGAAACTGAAAGAGAGTGAGTTAAGGTTTTGATGCAGTGCTTAATAAAAGGAAGGTTATGTGGAGCCGCTCACTGCAGGAAACCTTTTGCCTTTGAATGGTTTTGTCCACAGAGATCAGCTGTGTTTTGATGGAGAGAATGGTGTGCATGATAAGTTTCCTAGAGAAAGTTTTCAAAAGTTTGTTAGTAGAGGAAACATGTGTCTCAGATCCAAACGAACAAGGATGAAATTTCAAACAGAAACCTTTAGAATAATACCCAGGTGGTGGCATTTGGAAAGAAACTGTAGGTGACTGCAGAGTTTAGTCTTAAAGCAAATGGCAGAAAATAATTCAAGAGAAGGCTTAGAAATATGAGAAGGGAATGCAGACATAGAAGAAATGAAGGAGCGTCGTAGAGAATTCAGAAGAGATTTCAGATTAGGCATAGTGGGTCACAGCAAATGTAGCATACAAATTGTAAAAAAAACAAAAACAAGGCGCTGCGCCAGCATGTGGCCTAAAAGCAAAACAAAATGGTTATATTAAATGCACGCTGAAAATAGAAAATAGAGTTAAAAATCTACGTTTCGACCTTAGGTCTTCTTCAGGAAATGTCTTATAAGAGAAAAAAACAAGTTAGTGTAGAGGAGAGATAAAATGAGAGAGATATATATGTGGAGAAAGAAGAAGGGGGAGGCTCAGGGAGAAGAAGTGATAAATAGTAAGATTAAGAGAGAATCTGTGAAACAAAAGGGTGATGATGGGAAAGATAAAGCATAATGGGAGAGAAAGAGCTGGGGAAGTTCCCAGGTGGAGACTAATTAACAGGGCCTAGTAAGAAGGCTGAAAGGTGACAAATGTGTGGGAAGGAGACAGAAATGGAGACATATGGTGAAAATGAAAAATAAATGAGTAAAAAAACAAATTGACTTTAGGGAAAAAAAGGGATGGCTGAAAGATGTTAGTGGAAAATAAGTCTATCATTTAAACCAGAGGGCTGCTGGGAGCCAAAGCGATGATCAGCTTGGCTTCCATGTTTTTCTATGGTCAGGATCATGGAACCTTGCTGAAGGACACAAACAGAAAGGTCATTGACATTGTGGTCCCTGGAGATAAAGTGGATACAATGGGTTTAGTAGTTTCACCATTCCTGACTGCTCTGTAATGTTCTCGAAACAGTCAGCAAGACGCCTACCAGTTTCTCCGATGTAAATAGCTGAACACTTCCTGCAAAGAATACAATACACCACATTAGTGGAGGTGCATGGGAACTCCTTGGTGATATGAAAAACACCTGTAGGCCCATGAATCTCAGTCACACTGGAAATAAACTTGCAGGTATAGCAGCGAGTCCTGTTGCAAGGTTTGGTATCTGGGGGGGAGGAACTGTTAGGAGTGGGTAGGCTGCTTTTAACCAGGAGATTCCACAGGTTAGGTGGCCGGTGGTAGGAGGCAATAGGTGATTCTGTAAAGGAAGCACCAATGTTAGGGTCAGTTTGCAAAATGGAAAAGTTACTAGTGATGATCCTGTGAAGAGAAGGTGTGCTCTGATGGAAAGGAAGAACTAGTGGAATTCGCCGTTGTTCTTGTGTGACAGTATCCCTCCTGCGAGGGTCAAGGTTACGGGGCATGCTACTGACCCGGGAGAGTGCTCTGTCCACTGTGCTTTTAGGGTATCCCCTGTTGATTAAAAAACTATGCATTATTTGGGTCTGCTCAGCAAAATCATCCCCTTCACTGCATAACCTGCGAAGTCTAAGAAACTGTGAATAAGGCAGGCCATTCTTGATATGTTTAGGATGGAAGGAGCTAGGAGCTATGGAGGAGAAAACTGTGAGAGTCAGTGGGTTTGTAATAGACTGATGTCTTCAGACCAGTGTTCTGGACTGAGAGCTGGATATCCAGAAAAGGCAGTGTAGAGGAGGATACTTCAACAGTGTACTGAAGGGAAGGATGGGCCGTGGTGAACTTGTCAATGAAGACTTGGAGGGTCTCCCTGGAGCAGAAGGTAGCCCCCACACAGTCATCAATGTAGCATTTGTAGAGTTCAGGCACAGTCCCTGCAAATGA
The DNA here is from genome assembly GCA_016271365.2 of Neoceratodus forsteri. Taxonomy (NCBI): domain Eukaryota; kingdom Metazoa; phylum Chordata; order Ceratodontiformes; family Ceratodontidae; genus Neoceratodus; species Neoceratodus forsteri. Next base: position 596,228,923 of record CM057450.1, on the reverse strand, counting down.
GAGAAAAAAACATTCCTCCACCCAACCCACAAACAGATTAGCAAAGCTGGGACCCATCTTGGTACCCATGGCAACTCCACTGACCTGCTGAAAAAACTCTATTAAAAGAAAAGCATTGAGTGTAAGAACCAGTTCTGCCAGATGAATTAGTGTGTGTGGTGGGTCTGCTGGACTTCCCGCTTGTTCAAGAAATGCTGCAAAGCTGTCAGACCATCATCATGGGGATCACTGTGTAAAGAGATGTGATGTCCATGGTGAAGATGAGCTGATGAGAGTCACTGAATCTGAACCTGTCAAATAACTGGAGAGCATGGTTAGTGTCTTTAACATAGGAGGCAGGGACTCAACAAGGGTCTCATGAGGCCATCCAAAATGCGGAGATGTGGGATGGGGCTGGAGCAGGCAGACACTATGGAATGACCCAAGTTACCTGTTTTGTGGATTTTGGGAAGGAGATAAACCTGGATGTCTGGGGATGCTGAACTATGAGTCTCTTAGCAGAAGCAGGGAGCTCATTGTTTTTAATAGCAGAGGTGATGGTGGTGGTGACCTCTGTCTGATAGTCAGCAGTGGGGTCCTGTGGAAGAGAAGAATAAAACCTGGTGTCAGAGAGTTGCTGTGTGACTTCCGTGATGTATAGCTCTTTTTGCCAGACCACAACAGCACCTCCCTTATCAGCTGGTTTAATAACAATGTCATTCCTACATTGTAGAGATCTGAGGGCTGCAAGCTCACCAGGTGTCAGGTTGGAATGGTTGTGCCTGCAATGAAGATTAAAGTTAGTGGTGTTTTCCATGCATTGGTTAATAAAATAATCGACAGCAGCAAAACGTCCTGGAGGGGGTGTCCATGCACTTCAATGGGGATTGATGTCATTGATAGTTCTGGTGATACTGTCATCATCTGTGGGAAGAGGAGTCATATTAGAAAAATGAGCTGCAAGGTGTACTCTACGATAGAAGCACTGCAGATCAACTTGAACCTGGGGTGCATCAAGATATCTGGGTGTGGGCACAAAAAAAAGACCTTTGCTAAGGAGTGATTGCTCATCTTGTGTCAGGGGAAGGTCTGGAGGAATACAAAATACCAAATTGTTAGGTTGTGTCTGACTAGAGGGCTCATGTTGGTTGAACATTTTTTCTGCCATTGTTCATGAGATGTGGTCATAAAAAGGCTTTGTTGAAATTTTGGTGTCAAAATATTAAAAAACAATAAAGTGTTGAGCCTATGATGAATTTTGTGAACGCAGGCTTATAACTTTGGTAATTTTCAAAGTGTTCCCCTAATTTTACAACATAGCCATATCTTTACAGCAGCTTATTAATGTGACAGCTGTAATTTTTCAAATCCTGGCCAAAAGTTATTTATTTTATTTTATTTATTGATCTCTAGGATTACAAACGCCTTTGAACCAGTGGTTCTTTTACAAAGGTTCCACGTCACAAAAGTACGCACATTTGACATAATACAGAATGGGTGTAGAAAAAGAACATATGGCAAAATACAAGAGCAAGGAAGATTACATTGCAATTTCATTACAACTATGATAACACATAAGGCACAATTCAATAACTCAGAAACAAGTAACATAGCAGTCAGTAGGTGAATGTCAAATTAAACGTGTGCGGGGGAGAAAAGGTAATATGGAAGATGTTAGGAGGTTGATAAGGGGAGGAAGACAAGGAGGAATAGGTGTAGGGTGTTTTTTTACATCCCAAAAGGTGATTTTGCAGTCCCTGCATGAAACCACCTTTCAGACAGGAGCTGAAACTTTTCTCTGACCTTATCCATGAGGAGAGGTCATAAGAAGGCTATATTTTAAATTTGGTGTACAAAAAAAAAAGTTATGCAGCTATGTTGAATTTTGCAAACACAGGCACATAATTTTGGTAACATTCAATATTTTTACCCCAGATTTTCAGCATAGCCATTTCTTTACAGCACCTCATAAATGTGACAGCTGTCATTTTTCAGTTTCTGCCCAAAATGTGTTTTTGTGTCCTGAAAGTTGATTTTGCAGTCACTGTGCAAAATCACCTTTAGGCCAGGAGTTGAACATTTTCTCTTCCCTTGTTCATGAGGCAGGGTTACAACAAGGCTATGTTGAAAATTTGGTGGAAAAATATTTAAAAACACATTTTCAATATTTTTACCCCACATTCCTCGGCTGCAGTCCTACCGGCTCTGGCCATAGTTTGTTTATGTTGTGGGATCACTTCCTCTAATGAAAATGTTAAAAAAAATGTTGTTTCCTGCCTGTAGACATATATATATTTTTTAAATCGTCCATGCCAAAGTTTCTAATATAAGGCAGCCTACCTTATGCTTAAAAACAATATTCATGGCTGCAGCCTCTACCTTCGGCTCAGAGCACTGAATGCAAGTAAACTTTGCCCACACACAAAGTCTATGGGTAAGGGAGATGTGTCTCATGTTCCACCCTCACCTCACACTGATCCTGACAGGCTGCTCTGACCACTCGCGATCTCTGGTGGCATCTGATGGAAGTGCTGGCTGGTTGCCCCACTTGACTGAGGGGGGGAGATACAGACTCTGGGTCATGTAACCTGGAGGATCATGAACTAGACCCAAACAAAGGTCTGGCAGTCAACTGGAGCACACACACACAGTCCGATGGTGGGGGATGGAGTCCTTGTGGTTATACCTCATATCAAACTGATCCCTCCCAGCAGTTCCAGCTACTTCTGGTTCCAGGAGGCATCTGGTGGAGGTGCCTGCTGCCAGTCTTGGCTGGAGGGTCAGATGCCCCATCTCGTCTGGCCCAATATGGGCATGGGTTGGATCACTGCTTACAAAAGTATGGAAAATACTACAATAACATTGAAAAATGCTTCATGAATAGTGGGACATGACTTGAAAACTGTTTTATGAAAATAGGAGACTGGGTTTTATTCACAAACCTTACATTTAGCTGTAACAACACTTTACTTTGCCTAACCCAGTTCTAGAATCTCTGATGTTGTCCAAAGGCACATTGCTGAACTGGGTTACAGAAGGCAAAGTAAAGTGATGTAACTGTAATTTACATGAATACAGTCCACTGTCTTTTAGATGTTTTCTGTTTTGCTGCTCATCTACACCTGTTATCACAATCTTCTGCTTATGCCACTTTGACCTCCTATAAAAAGAAGAGCAACTTAGTGATCTGTCTGCACTTTATAGTCCTGGGGTATAAATATTGGACCCCAGTCTCACCAAAAGAGAAAGGCTGTGTTGTTCAGTGGGTTGAGCCTCTAGTTGAGATGATGAAGGCAGCCGTGGGGTGCAAAATGGTTCTGGCTGTGACCTACTGGTGTGGCCTGCAGGCTTCAGATGGTGGCAGAATCCCAGGTAATTTGTGGCACTGGCATCCTCTAGTTGGATTTCTGGCGGCTCGGATCCTGGCGAGGGCTCTGAGTGAGGATGGCAAGGACTTGTTGGTGGTCCACCCTCAAGAACAGCTACCTGATGGCGATTGCAGCAAGTGTCCCAGGGTCCAAATGTTTAGCCTTCAGCTGTCCTTTTTATTGGACATGGCTCCCAAAAATGGAATGTACAGCTAAATCTAACTGCTGAGGACCAGAGGTGTACTGCAGAGACACTGAGGCTCGTGGATATGATAAAAAGCAGTCAGCCCATTATACCTTATTTTTTCAAGCGCCCATGCCCAGGTGTGCATTGTGCTAGCTAGGAGGGCACTTTCCTTACACTGTTGTAGAGAGGCTGAGTGACTGTATACTCCTATGCTGTCTGTGACATGGGCAACTCCTGCAGCTATCCTGGTTCCATCATTGCTGTAATAGGGACAATATGAATTGTAAATATATTGCACTGCTGCTGAATTTCACCCCCCCCCCCATCGCCTATGGGGTTTGGGACTTGTAAATATTGATGTGGTATGCCCTTGAGCAAAGGTACTGGTTGGGGATCCAGCTGGTAATCTGTCTCTCTTTGCACTATCTGAACTGTGCATGGTCAGTGTAAATACATTGTTGGTGTTTCTTCTGCCTCCAGTGCAGTGCCCTGAGTCCTTATGTTATTTACTGAAAAATACAAGAAGGGACCAGAGAATGACAAACTAAAGTATGCCTGAATTATATTCACTGCTAAGTTTAAACATGTTATTGGTGCCCTGTCTGTCCTGGGGGAACCCTAGTGTGATCCTGTGTAAAATAATTCTGGTTTTGAACCTAGACCAATATGGCTGTGGAGAGCTATGGGTGCCATAGAGCCCGTGTGGGAAGAATTTGGTATAGAATGTCAGGAAAAGAAAAGCTGGTATAGATGGGATCTCCCCATGTGGGGTTAAGCAAAGAAGAAATGGAGTGCGTCTCTTCTGAGGTGGTGCATGGATTTATATAGATGGCACTATGAAGGTCATGTGATTGAAGAAGTGGCAGCCAGAACCAAAACTGCTTGAAGGGGCAATTTCTGTCAACCTGTACAATGATTTTACTCCAAGACATGGGAGCTACCCTCAGCAATGCCAGCCCATTAGACCAGGGATGGAATAGTCAAGGGGCTAAGGGGGAACTGCCACACCATTGCAGTCTTTTGAAATGATTATGATGTTGTGAAGTAGTGTTAGTGCCTCAGCAGATTACATGCTGGCCTTTTGGGCTGGAAAATCAGAAGATTGTGAGCTCAAGTTCCACACCTGGAACGTGTGCTGATATCCAGTACTGACAATGTGTATAGGTTGGCACTAGGGGGTATTACACTGTTGATAGACCTGTCTTTTGGTAACACATTAAACCATGGCCACCAGTGCTCTTCTCTGGTGGCTGTCCACGTGGAAGTTAAAGATCCAATGGCACTTATTGTAAGAGATGGGGAACGTTTTACTAAAAGAAAACAAAAATACAAACCATATCAACATTTCTAAATTCTGTAGAGGTCCCTCAATAATCGCTTAATTTTCCAACATGGTACCGGATGTTACACAGTAATATCTAGTTGTAAAAATGTAAATAATCAGTCTCTATTCTATGTATTAACAAATGTTTTGAATCAAAGTCTTAGCTTTCCAGAGAGATGGACATTTATAAAATGACAAAGTATTTTGTTCCTGGTAATAAATATTTAATATAGATAAGGAAATCATCTTCTCTAACTCAAAAATTGAAGTTTGTTTTTGCTGCAAGACTTACTGGCATCTTACTTGCCAAACAAACAATGTAATACAGGCAAACAATACAGAAAAACGAGCTGGAGTCATATTTCCCAAGGCATGGCTAACATGATTACGTACCAGTTCATCATACGGTACAGAGAGAACAAGTGTCTCATTCCTGACAACTGCATCATGTATACAGAATTCTTGTATGCAGGGAAAATCAAAAAAATTATTTTGTGTCTCCAAAATTCCTTCACACATCACTCATGGACAGTAGCTCTCCTTCACCCCTTTATGATTCCTGTTGTTACAGATGTTTCATTTTCAATCACAGCACAACCACACTACATGCCACATACAAAGTGGAATCCTGTCACCATGCAACAGTTTCAAAACTGCCTGTTGTTATGATGCTGGCCCTGTAGAGAATGCAGGTAAAGTTGTAAAATGCTTCTCATAATCGCATTGTATAAAGTGTTTCTTTTAGTCTTAGTGATCTCCTCAAAAGAAAGGGACCACATCCTCAATGTTGTGGTAGTATCTCTTGAATAAAATCAATGTTCTGATACTTTGCATTCCTTTGACCACCTAAAGGTGCCACACTTCCAAGATGGCAAGAAAGGATTCATCCATTCCGACAGCCATGGAACCTACGCCTCATGACTGTCTTGCCCTAAACTACCCAAGTTGCATTTAATGTAAATGCAATAAATAAAATAAAATAATAATAATAAAAAGACACAGTCAGGTTTATCATTCCCAAGTCTCCTTCTTTTAATGGCAAATATGATATGTTACATTTTGTAGAGTTGAGTCTAGTCCCCCAAAATAAGTGGAAAATATATTGTATAATTTTGTTTCAAGAGAGAAGGCGGGATAAAAATATAGCTAAGGAAAATATAAACTGTGATCAAAAATGACTGCATTATGAAGATTTTCCTCTTTTTTGACATTTTTCATGCCTTTCATCTCTTTACTTTTTTTGTTCTTCCACACATTAAGTTTCCCAGTTTGAGAGTGCATATTTTTTACTACCAAGAGTTAGCCCAAGAATATTTAGAGAGTCAATTGATATGGAAATACCTGCAATGTTTTGCCCAACAGCTTGAATAGTTGTATATTGTAATACGTGACCATTGCTTTTATTATTTTTATTGAGGCAGGAGCTTGAAGCATGGGGAAGATCTTGCAACACCAGCAGTGCCACCTGACATGACCACTCGTTCCTGAACAAAAAACAAACATTATCAGCATATGCCAATATTACAACTGTCAAAAGGGGTATTTGAAGGTAGTTTCCCATGTGTGCCATATCTGTGTTCTGCTAATAAAGTTGAAGCTCTGTTACAGTGAAGTTTTTTTCACAGCGGTCTTTGTTTTGGAAATTCAAGAGGATAAATTCTCTCCAGTTTCATGTGAATGAGTTATGAGTTTATAGAGATGTTGTCTAAGAGAAAGGTACTGGTGATAATTACCCTGAGCTTTGTCCTTGCCCAGGTTTTGTAAGATTTGTCTGATGTCTTGTTTGCATCCCCTCACCATGAAATTATGGAATCATACATGCATCTAACTGTGCTCCACTCCAGTCATAATACAATGTCAGTAATTCCTCTTGAACTGTTACATCACTTAATAATTCTGAATTAGTTTCTACATGCCAGATCTCCCTAACACCCTATCTAAAAGGCCTAATTGGTATCCGAAAGTTCCATAGTCAGAAGTGTCTGCAGGAATAACTACTGCAGAACTGTGGTAGAAGTGACTTTGTAAATAAAGAAAAAAAATTAATTCTAGAAGACATAGGGCTGGATATGACTGCTCTGGACAGTGGCGCAAGCCTGGGCACATGCAACAGGGCTGTGCTGGGGCAAGGACTAGGTGATGTCCAATGGTGCTGCGCCATGGCTCAGCACCACTGAATATGACATGGAGGGCTCACACACACTGCACATGGTACAGTGGCACTGTACCAGTGCAAGACACAGAAAGGGAGCATGGGGATGCGCCAGCACAAGTGCAGTTGTGCTAGGTGCATCACCCACGATATTCAGCCTGGGGCATGCAAATGAGACCATAATGCATGCAAGGCACAAATGGGACTATTTGCATGTCATTATGGCCTCATTTGCATGCAATGCACTGATCCCTGGTGACTTGCACCTGGCGCCCTGCCAAACAGCTGCCGTCGGGGATCGACACCCTGTTGGGCTATTGCAGCCCCCCGTTCCTGTACACCCGATTGTAGGCATCTGTAAAATGTGCAGTACTTCCTGGTGGTCTAGCAGCCCCACCATGCCAGATCACAGGCATCTGTAATTGTCTCATTAATCCCTGGTGGTCTAGTGGTCCACCCCTATGCCCAATTGTGGGCCGAAGTAAATGGAAATGGAATCCCTGGTGGCCTAGTGGTAACCCCCCAGCAAGTCTGATCATGGTTGTTGTTGTAATACAATTACTTTGGTGGTCCAGTGGTTCCTCCCTCACCATCTACAGAGTCAGCCACCAGCCTTCGCTCATTGCGGGCGGCAGCCCGCCCGCATGCCACCCGCCCCCCCACTGAATGGCAGCGCATAGTACTTATTCACGTTTATTGTCCACAGCATGGACCACTGCTTCGGCAAACATACTGTACTACACAGGACCGATATGAGAAATGAATGCATTCATTTACATATCTGGTCCAGGTAGTACAGTATGGTCTGTAAGCCCACTGGTCCATGCTGTGGACCAATAAGCTCGCACAGATCATACTGTATGCTGTCATTCGCTGGGCAGCCGAGCAGCATGCAGGCAGGGTGCTGCCACCTCCAATGACGGGAGGGTGCTGGGTGGCTGGAGGACCTCTGTGGATGGGTGGGAGGGGGAAACCACTGGACCACCAGGTAATTCGGTATTGCAACAACAGCTCGCAAATGGGCGTACTGGGGGGGTTACCACTAGACCACTAGGGATTTCATTTTCATTTACTTTGGCCCACAGTTGGGCATGGGGGGAACCACTAGACCACCAGGGACTACTGTAACACTTACAGATGCCCACGATCGGGCATGCCGGGTGGGGGAGCCACTAGACTACCAGGGGTCTGAGTGCTTGTGGCCAGTGTACCTGCTGGTTGGGTGGCCACCCACGGCTGGTGGCTGTTGTGTTGCACCTTGCACTACAGCTGCCTGTCTGTGGGTGGCCAGTGTTTGAGCCTGTGAATTGTGACTCTACTTTGAGCACCAGTGTGTGGCGCATGTAAGGGTTGTGCCAGCATATGCGCTGCACATTCCAGGCTGAATAACTACAAATTCATAGTAAGACTGATCATTTTGTAACTGAGATTCCTCGTTGCCTTGCTTGGTGGTGGAGTCACCTGCAAAAGATATGCCAGGTAAAGTGATTTGTGCAGAATGGGGTGGTGGAGGGATCTTAGACTAATAGTTTCATTATTCTTTTTCTCATTTTCTCTTAAAGGTACAAGTTTATCATTTAAAGCCATTTCTCCCTCATTCGTTAGGACTCCCTCATTCCAAGTAAGCTGGTCCCATGAAATGTTTTTAGGATACAGGATATTCTGCCAAGTCTCTGGATTAGAATGGATCATGATTAGACATAAGAAGAGCAGAGGAGGAAGGATCTTCATTTGGTACTTACATTTGCTCAGTCTGAGCCTCAGGATGTGCCGTAGAAGATTCAGCAGCATAGGCTCAGGGCAATTTTGCTTTAAACTGTGTAAATCAGGAGTTATTTTACACTGAGAATCCAGTGTGTCTGTAGAGACAGCTTGTGCTGCTGGTTGCTTAACAACCCCATTTTCATCCACTTGCAAGGAGGACATACATGCTGGCACCTCGTCCAAAGGAAACTGCACACTAGAAGTGTGCCCCTTACCAGTCGGCAGGTCTGGGGAGGGGGGGGCATCACTGGCAGGTGGGGGGAGGGCTAAGCAGGGAGAAGAGGTACTGGAAGTGGAAATCACAGCAGAGAGAGTGAGGGAAGCCCTCAGCTCCCTTAAGACGGAGAAAGCACCGGGCCGATAAATTACATCCTAGAGTGCTGAAGGAACTTGCAGATGTCCCATGAAACCCCTGGCAGAGCTTTTCACCATCTCTCTGAGGACAGGGTGGGTGCCCCAAGACTGGAAGGTGGCGCATGTAGTGCCTATCCACAAGGGGGGATCAAGGGAGGTGGCAGGGAACTACAGGCCTGTCAGCCTGACATCAGTGGTGGGCAAGGTGATGGAGGGCATTGTCAAGGAGAGGCTAGGGGGGGACCTGGATAAGTCAGGGTGCCTGGACGATAGACAGCATGGATTCATCCCGGGGAAATCGTGTCAGACAAACCTGGTGGAGTTCTATGACTGGGTGACAAGTGCCTTGGACCTGGGTAGACCAGTGGATGTCCTCTTTCTAGACTTCAGCAAGGCATTTGACTCTGTTCCTCACATGGGCCTGTTGGATAAACTAGGAGAAATGGGGGTGGGAAACCAGATGATCCGATGGATAGGCAATTGGCTCCAGGACCGGACCCAGAGGGTCGTAGTTGGTGGGATAATCTCTTCCCCAAGGAGGGTCATTAGTGGGGTCCCACAGGATCAGTCCCTGGGCCCCTTCTGTTCAATGCCTACGATCTCGACATAAGGACAGAAATCGGGAGTGAGATGAGTCTCTTTGCAGATGACTCAAACTGGAGGGGTGGTGGATGAGGAGGAGGGGAGGGTGGCCCTGCAGGGGACCTGAAGGCCCTGGAAGATGGTCCAGAAAGTGGAAGCTGAGGTTTAATGCAGGGAATGTAAGGTACTCCACCTGGGGCCAGAAACCCAGGCCAAGTGTACACCCTGGGGATACTACAAGTCTCAATGGCTGAGAGGGACCTGGGGTGGTGGTGGATGTCAAGATGAACAACTCTGAGACTTGTAGGAGGGCAGCAGCCAAGGCCAACAGGATGCTGGGATGCATCGCTAGGAGGATCACTCTCCAGAAGGAGGGAAGTGATACTCCCTCTGTATAACTGCTTGGTGAGGCCACACCTGGAGTACTGCATGCAGTTTTGGAGGCCACACTTAAAGCGGGACATTAACCTCCTGGAGAGGGTCCAGAGGAGGGCAACCAAAATGATTTGGGGCTTGGGGGACAGGACCTATGAGGAGAGGCTCAAGAGCTAAATATGTACACTTTGGAAGAGAGAAGGGACCGGGGGACATGATAGAGGTCTTCAGGTACATGAAGAGGGTAAATAGGGAGGAACAGTGAGGGTGTCAAGGAAGGAGGAAGGGGCCACTGAGGCATGGGTGAAGCTGGAGGGGGAAGATTCAGGGAGAAAGGAGGAGGTGCTATTCACTGAGAGGGTGGTAGAGCCATGGAATGCACTACCTAGGGGCTGGTGGAGGCAGAGACAGTGGAGGGGTTCAAGAGGGTGGGACAGGTACAGGGAAGGGTTCAGGAAGCAAAATCCAATGCAGCAAGAATATCCGGAACTGGGAAGGGAGAAGCCAGAGAAGGCGAGGGGGACAGCAAGGTCAGCACCCAGGTTGGGGGCTGACCAAACGAGCAGACACGAAAGACCATTAGGCCTATTCTGCTGGCATTTTAGTATGTTAGTATGTTAGTAAGTTGAAATACCACTTGAGCTTGCAGAAGTTATTTAAATCACCCATGTAAGTCTTGATCCAGAAGCAAATGATTTGATACCTTTTAATGGACCAATATAGATGTACCAAAAAGAACAAAGTGCTTTAGCTTTCAGACAAATAAGTCCTTCATCAGAAGCATAAAGGATGAAGGACTTGTGCCCCCACCTCCCCCTCTAACTACAGCCCTATCTCCCTCCTCCCAGCTGTAGTGAAACTACAAGAGCACCTAGTGCTCACCCAATTTACTTCCTTTCTCACCAACTCTAATTTCTTCATGCCCTTCCAGTCAGGTTTCAGGAAGGGACACTCCACCACCTCCTCCAAGATAAGGCTTACTGAAACCATCCTGACTGGTATGGACAGTGGTCTGATCACCTCAGCCGTCTTCGTAGACCTTGCGAAAGCTTTCGACACAATCTCCCATCCCTTATTGCTGTCATGTCTCCCTGAATCAGGCCTCTCTGTTGCTGCCACCAACTGGTTCAGATCATACCTCTCTAACAGAACTCAGTCCATTAGAGTCTCTAATCCCATCTCCACCCCCTCTTCCCTTAACTACCGGCATCCCCCTGGGGTCGGTTTTTGGACCCATACTGTTCTCTATTTTCCTTAATGATCTGCCACTCATCTGCTCTACTTCATCAGTCCACATCTATGCAGATGATACTGTACTCTTCTCCTCAGGCTGCACCTCGGAAGAAGTACAATCTAACCTCCAAGCTGACTTCAACAAAGTTCAGCACTGATTCAGCTTTCACCAGCTCTCCCTAAATGCTAAAAAAACTGTCATGATGACCTTCGGCACACAACAACAGCTGTCCAGACTCCCATCCCTTCCCTATTTCCACACCCTGGATGGACAAAAACTCGAAGATGTCACATCATTCCAATACTTGGGGGTATGACTCAACGGCCATCTTTCTTTCTCTGACCACATTGATGGTATTTCAAAAAACTACGCCCACTGTTTGCTGCACTGTACAGGAACCACAGTAGCCGCCTTCCCCCTGTCTGACATGAACTGGTCCAGAAGATGATACTCTGCTCCTTCGATTACTGCGACATTGTCTACAGTGCAGCCCCTAAGTCCACCTTATCTATACTGGACACCCTTTTAATGCCTTCTGCCACTTTGCTGTCGATGCCCCACTTCTTACCCACCACTGCGACCTCTTACATTACCTGGCACTACCATCCCTCAAAAACCATTGCATTTCACACTGTGCTAAATATGTCTCTAACCTATGGCCTGGCGTCATCCCACCCTACCTCTCCACCATACTCTCAGCTGCCCCTTCCCCCTCCCACTATCTTAGATCCTGTGACTCCCGCCAACTATCAATCCCTAGGCGGAGGACCTCTGCCGGTCAAGCTGCCTTCTTGCACTGCTTACCCAAGCTCTGAAATGATCTCCCACCTCAAATTCACCACTCTTCTGCACCCACTCTCTTTCTACCACCCTGGCTAACTTCCTCACCACAAATTGCTCTTGCATCTGAATCTGTCATGCGCCAATTGCTCCCCTCCCCACTGCCTGGCCAGCGGCCTTAGCTTTGCTACAGAAGCTGGCATATTGCCCCAACTTATGCACTTTTGTCTTGTGCCTTTTGTCCTGTGCCAACATGTGTTCTTTGTCTTCTGTTGTTTATACCTTCATACTACTTGTGTTGCCAAATTGCCCTTGTATTGCTGCTACATGTCATGTATTTGTTATTTGCTCCTAACAATAATCAATGCATTCAATGTGTGCTGCTTGTATATTCATGCAAATGTATCCTTATGCTGCTATTTGCTTCTGTCAAATGTTCACTTGATAACCTGTGTGTTATCCAATCCTCTGTACCCCCTCCCCCCAGGTCACACCAGGAGACGAGCATCTTGTTGCTCAGTGTGCCTTTCCTGGTAAAACACGTTCAATAAATAGATAAATAATTTACCTGCATTTTACTCATGCTGCAGTGAATTTGTATAGGCAAAAATGGATGTTCAGATGCATTTTGTGTGATTTAAAAGCTAGTTTTTAGACTTTGATCAGGTTGTTATTGTGTTCTTTGTATGTAAGCATCAAGGTCATAGATTGCTAAGTGCAGGATCACAGTTACTATTTTATTTAGCTTTTGTTGACCGGGTAAGTGCACTAGACAAATCCTGCCTATTTTCAGGCACGACCCGGGGGAGGGGGATACAGATGAATGCCAACTGACCTTGAACCAGATTAAGCTGTTGGTGGTATTTTTTTTCAGTGAATGAGGAAAATTTGGCCAGGACACCGGGGAAATTCCCCTACTCTTTTCGATAAGTGCCATGGGATCTTTAACATCCACCTGAACTACCACCAATCCAGGCAGATGGGACCTCGGTTTAACGTCTCATCCGAAAGACGTCACGTCAGAAATGCAGCACCCCTCTCAGTGTCAGTACTGGGATATTAACCCAAGTGCCAGATGTGGGAACTGAACCCACAGCCCTCTGATCTCCCGGCCTCAGAGGCGAGTGCGCTACCTACTGAGCCACTGACTCTGCTAACTAGCTACTAACTAGCTTATTCAAGTTTATAATCAGCAGGGCCATCTAAAATCCTCAGTTTTTTGAATGAAAATTAGTCTGAATGAAAGTATGTTCACAAGGAAGAAACTGCCTTACCACCACTTACAAAAAGACTTCACAGTTAGCACCCCATTTAGGTGAATGGGATCATTTGCACCTTTTCTCCCACCTGCTGTTTCAGTCTCTGTAGCAACAAAAAGTTTTCTGATAGACTGCTTCAACAAAAATCAAATGTTAAGTGGTGTTTAAGTGTACTTGTGCTTGGCCAGTGGATTTGCTATATGACCCAATTTCTGTTGACACTCTACCTGCCACTGTATAATGCCAATGGGGTGAATGGGTTGCTGCAAACACACCCAAGCCAGAAATGACACTCAGTGACACTCATAAGTTAAAACCCCAGGGGCTGTATGATGCTGGTGGCCAGAATGGTGCTCAATTCACATCTGAGCCCAGACATGAAAAGTGAGTGACACCCTTTTCATGAAGACCAAGTAAAAAAGCCTCTGTGTTTGGGAGATACATGATTTTCCATTTGAAGGTTCTCCACTAATCACTTCTGGATTTTTTAGGTGAAGACACTTTATTTCAATGAAGCAAATTCAGGCAGGTTTTTTTTGCTTCTCCTACTCCCTGGCCATCCACTCCTTCAGGCATGCCAAGACCCCCTACCACTGTTTCTGAGTCCTGACCACCATCTACTGCCTCTAACTGCTGTGCTACAAGGTAACCTGAAGTAACCCTTCATGGGGTGGGCTCATACCCCTGTTGGAGGCTATCAGGGGAGGAAAATCACCCCAATGGGCTGCTGTGTATCCCGGGCACAGCAGGGGTAGGAATGCACACACATGTCTGGGGCTTCAGGCATATGAAGGGGCCAGCAGTCATCCTCTGGTTGGCCAGTGGGTGTTTTCCCATTTTCTTGGGAGTGTGATGGGCCACGTGATGTCAAGGCACAAGCCAGTGTCTGTCATGCTCCCTCTTGCAGTGAGGGCTGATGTGTTGCCATGCCTCTGGCCTCCACCAGCATTGAGCAAATGCTAAGCTGTGAACCCACCTTCCCTCCCAGGAGAAGGCTAGTGGTTCTTGGACACTCGAGCATTCACTCCCCCCCCGGCCAGCCCACCAACACCCAAGTCTGTTCCTAAACCTGGGACAGCGGTGTTGCAGGCAGAATTCCAGTTCATGCAATTAAATGATTGATAGGGAAAAATAAAGGTGGTCCACCTTAGTGGGGGTGGTTCTGATTAATTCACATCTAAGTTCTAACAAGCAAAGATACCAAGTCATTTGTAACTTGTGCATGTGGCGTGTGGGTGTTGAAGGAAGGGGATCACAGTGCTGTCGCTACTGCCATCACCCCTGAGGGAAGTGAACTGCATTGTTGCCACCACTGTCATCACACCTGAGGAGCAGGGCCACAGTGCTTCTGCTATCACCACTGGTGCATGGGGAATGTAGTACTGCTGCTGTTCCACCTGAGGGATGAGGTTCATAGTGCTGACACTGCCATCACACCTGAGGGACAGGGAATGTAATACTACTGCTATCACACCTGAGGGATGGGGCCATAGTGCTGCTACTGCCATCACAACTGAGGAATAAGGAAAGTAGAACTGCTACCATCACACCTAAGGGATGGAGGCCGCAGTGCTGCTGCTTCCATTACAACTGAGGGAGGGGGCAGTAGTGCTGTTGCTGCTGCCATCACACCTGAGGGACAGGGGCTGTAATGCTGCTTATATCACACCTTAGGGATGTGGGCTGTAGTCCTGCTGCTGCTGTCACATCGTGTACCTAAATTAACTTTAAATTGGTACAAGGATGGATGAATGTACAATAGTGGAAGTAAAAATTGCTAAAATGTGTGTTAGTAGAGTTAAAAATTGTTAACTAAAGTGCACAAAACTGAACACTGGTAATAATGGATTTTGGCTTGGCAAACACAGGTGACAATACCATTTGGATTAATTCTTCCCCATAAATAAATCGGGAGAATGGACCATCGATCTAAATCCTGACTAATAACTTGTACCAGGGAGTCTAAATTCCATATGATTCTAAAGGCTAAATTTCTTGTCAGTACAATTCCAAGATACCTTAGAGAATCTTGAGTCCAGGAAAGCCCAAATGCAGAAGCAGCATCTTTAAACACTTAATGATTAAGGGGTAAAAACAATTGTTTTGCTAACATTCAACTTATAATTTGATACCCGGCTATATTCTTCAATAATTTCTAACATGGGTGGGATAGATGTATCCGGGTGAGACAACTGGAGGAGGAAGTCATCTGCATTAGCGGAGACCTCGACTTCCTGGGTCTGGATGGTAATTCCTTGAATCCTCTGACATTCTGTCAATCTACAGATGAGGGGCTCCAAATAGATATTAAAAAGCAAAGGAGACAAAGGGCAGCCTTGTCTTGTACCCGACTGTAATGAGAAAAGTTTTGAGATCACTCCATTACCAGTCACATGGGCAATTGGAGACTGGTACAGAGCTTGTATCCATTTCTGGAATTCAAGGGGAAAATCAAAGGCCTTGAGAGTCTGAAATAGAAAATTCCAGTTGACTCTATTGAAGGCCTTCTCGGTGTCCAGAGATACCAAGGCCGCAGGGAAAGGAGCATCTCTGGATGCTGAGAAGACATGCACCAGAGTATGAAGATGGTCTACAGAAGACCTCCCTTTCATGAATCCTACTTGCTCCAGACCTATAAGATTGGGAAGAATTGGGCTAAGATGGTCAGCAAGTAATTTAGTTAAAATGTTAATATCTTGATTAAGGAGGGAAGTAGTGTGATAACTCATAACCAATTCAGGACTCTTGTCAGCTTTAGACAAAAGAACGATCAGGGCTTCAAATAAAGTTGGGTCAGTCTGTGCCCCAGATAAAATATGCTGGTATAGTGGCAGAAGTAAAGGGATTACCTGGTCTTTAATTTTTTTGTAGAAACTGGACGAGAAGCCATCCGGCCCAGGGGTTTTATCTGTGGGAAGACTTTTGATGACTTCAACCAGTTCTAGTGCAGAAATAGGGGCTAATAATACATGTTGGCGCACTTCAGAAAGGGAAGGTAAATGGGAGGCCCTAAAAAGCTGTCTGGAGTCTGGTCTGAAGGTGGATCAGGCACAGGCCCCTACAATTGTTTATAGTAGCCAGTAAATTTGGCTACAATGTCTGCTAGAGTCATTTTCAGGGAGCCATTGCCCTGAGAGTGAATTGGGGGGATGAATTGAGAAGATTCTTGTTGCTTTATTCTGCGAGCTAACACGTGCCTTGCCTTCTCACCCTTTGGTCTGTGTAAGAAGCCTTAGTTTTTAGGACCGTGAATTCAGTCTTTCTCTCAAAAGGTCTAGATAAGTGTCCCTCAATTTGACCAATTCCTGCCTAAGGTTTTCAGGGGAGTGGGTGGCCAATTTTGCCTCTATATTCCGGATTTGGGAAAGAAGATGTGACAGTTGCTGTTCCCTTTTTTCCTTCTTCTGTGATGCCAGGCAAATCAAAATTCCTCTTAGATGTGTCTGAAAGGCATAACATTCCATGCCTGGCCTAGTAGTGGAATTGCAATTAACCTCAGAGAACTGTTTAATGTGATACAAGATATGTTGGGTTGCTCCCTGGTCTTTCAGCAACTGATAATTAATCTTCCAACGTGCCCCCCTTTTGGGAAAGGACAAAAGGGACAGTTGTCACATAACCATTGAATGATCTGAGGGAGGGCCAGGTTGAATAGAAGAGGCCAAGACACTGGGGAGAAGTGTCTGGGTGAGAAGTATATAATCAATGTGGGAAGAGGACCTGTGAACTGGGGAGGTAAATGTGAATTCCCTATGATTGGGGTTAAAAATACACCAGACATCACACAGGCCTATTTGGTCAATCAAGTCACAGAGTTCCCACTGAGCAGGGGAGAGCCCTTTTCGAGAATGACCCGAACAATCCATTACCAGATCAAAAACTAAATTTAGGTCATCCCTCCCAGGATTATCGGGATTGATAGAAAGGTGATGAGGGCATTAATGAGCTGCGTGAAAAAACAGGGAGCATCTACATTGGGCCCATAAAGGCTGCCTAAAAGAATTCAGTGGAATATATTGTGCCCCAAACCAATATAAATCTGCCCTGGGGTCTCTGATAATATGAGCGGGGTTGAATGGGTCTCTCCTATTTATTAAAATCATGACCCCACAACTCTGAGTAGTGCCCCTGGTGGAGAACACTTGCCTCACGCATTGCCTCCTCATCTGCAATGCTTCAGAATCTAACAAATGTGTCTCTTCCATAAATATAATTTCAGCTGTCAAAATATTCAAATGCTTCAGAACCTTGTATTGTTTAACTTTTCGTCTAACCCCTTTCACATTCCATGTAGCCAGCTTAAGATCTCTATCTATTTGTTTTAGTGGAGTCAGACCAGAAAGCTATCAGTAGTATGGCATATATAAATGACCCTGATACCTCATTGTACACCGATTCTGTGCTATCCCCCATCCCCCAAACCCCTGTTCATATCCCCAAATGTCAGATGATATCAAAACAGAAGCCTCAAAACAAT
The DNA here is from genome assembly GCA_016271365.2 of Neoceratodus forsteri. Classification (NCBI taxonomy): domain Eukaryota; kingdom Metazoa; phylum Chordata; order Ceratodontiformes; family Ceratodontidae; genus Neoceratodus; species Neoceratodus forsteri. Next base: position 596,211,088 of record CM057450.1, on the reverse strand, counting down.
AGACCAACCCAACCCTCCCTCCCCTTACTGTTATGAACTTTGTTCTGCAGAACCCCATTTTACTGCTCCCCTCTCCAGCCACCCCTAACTGTTATCTGCTCAATATTTTCCATCAGCTGAATAGCTGGAAAACAAAATATATTTGCCTGGGATCATTAACAAGAACCCTTCGATCCGGGTCAGCAACAGCCAGACTATTAATAGTACAGTCATTATATATAAGCCTAATTCACCTTAAACCTTGTAATACAACACAAGCAATAACAAGAGGAAACCCTACTTGACAAATATGGAGTAAATACATAAGCTCAGAGTTGCTAGTAACAAAAGAACTCCACTATTTTCCTGCATATCTTAAGTCTCTACAGTGAACTCCTGTACACCTTCCTGTTTAGTTGAGGAATGTCCAATAGTGAAAACTGTCCTAGAATTAGATGTTCAGTCTCTACAAAAAATAAAGCTACAACATTTATGAAATGCAAGAGTGAGGCAGAGACTGAGAATCCACAACTAAACCCATATTATGTGAGGTATTTCACCTAAATGCAAGCCCTTAGGCCTGTTAAACATAGAGAACACACCTTGTCTAGTGGCGAAGGACAAAGTAACACAAACATTGGGAAATCTTAAGCTGCATGCTTGTGAGCAAAGTCGAGCAGTCAAACAGCGCCCTTAGTGAAGTCCATCGGGTGCAGCTATCCAGGGGCAAGATTGAGGCAGGCCTAAGCTGCTGCAGAAAATATGACAAGTCCAGGATCTCAAACTACCACCTAATCCAGTCTACCCTGGAAAGCTCAATGGTGAAAAATCGCAAAGTGCTTAACTCAGATACTGTTTAAAATATGTGGTGTCTTCTTTCCATCATTTCACACCAGACTGTAATCCAGCATACCATGAAACCCTTCCTCACATTCTGAAGAAGCATAATGAAGCCAGTTCAGGTACCATAGAAGACATCAGGCAGGGCAGTCTTGAGTCCAGTTTGGGCTGCCTCTGGATCCTCATAAGCCTACCAGCTGCCCATGATTAGAACCTGGAGCCTTGTAGGATAATCCATTTTGAATTTCACCCCTGCAGCAATATGCTTGGTGACTAGGGGATGGAAGGCCATTCTGTGCTATTGGATCATGGTTGGCAAATCCTGGGCAACACAAATTTTGTTGTCTTCCCAACAGACCTGAAGCTCTCTCACCTTTGAGAGAAAATGTTGACGTTCTAAATAATTTAAGAATCTGAAGATTAATGGTCTTGGTGAAACACCCGGCTAGGGGGGGAGCGGTTGAAGTGCATGGTGTGCCCTTTCAATCACATACTTGGTTCCAAAGGGAGAAGGCCCTGCAATTTTTCCATGAGTTTCTGCATGGAGAGTATGGTATCCTGGCCCTCTTCAACCTCCGGGAGCCCGATGATGACCAACATTGTTTCTGGGGCTGTGGCCCTCAAGATCCTCTACCTTTAATTACATTTTCATGAGCTGCTGTCTAACTGCCACAAGTTCTGGATCAACCCTCTCTACCCATCTTTCCAGTGAGCTGATGTGGGCTTCGCTATCGGAGGTACGTACTGCAATGTCCTCTAAGGCCTGTGAGAGGGATTTGATCTCCATGGCCATCCCTCAGTGTTCTTCTTGGAAGGGATGAAATTTGGCCAAGAATCTAGAGAGCGTAAGTGGCTCTTGGTCTGTCTGAGGGTAGGTCATCCCCAGCGGTGCATTCACACTGGTTGCCTATGCTTTCTTAGGGGCCTTGTCCGGTGTCACCGGAGGAGTGTGCTTCAGTGGCACCTTTCGCATTTCGACCACCATGGTGCTGTAAATCACTGCAACCCTTAAGCTGCTGATTGCTGGCTCTTCTGATTGGTTTCTTTAGCCTTTACTCGCACTTAGAAATTGGAAAATTGATTATTAAATGGTCGGGTGGCTGCAGCGGTTAGTCGGAGCTGCTATCAGGTGCACTGCATTATGTGGTCTCCACTTCTGGATCTGTTCTTACAAAGACCAATATGGCAAAAACTAAATCTAGATTTCACCATGTAAGTCTTGGATTTTGCAGATGAAGTTGAGACTTTTTAAAAAAATGAAGAGGCTCTCAATTGTTTTGTGGCTGCAATGATATCAATAGCTTTTAGGACATCATCTGCCAACCACTTCCCTTTGGGTGACCTGATTCAGACCGTTGCCTGTAGTACTTGATCCATGGACTATTCCGTGGAAGTTCCTTGGGACAGGGACAGTCTACCTTTGCGTAGCCCTAACAACATGCTGGACTCCGTTGTCCTGAAAGCACAGTACCGTTCACAAATACTGGGGTTGTTTCTATTACTATAAAAATCCACTGAAGTTACGGCATTCCCTGCCATTCTTCCAGCTGATTATGGGCAGCTGGAGGGCTTGATATATTGACAGGGTTCTCAGTCTCTGAAGTTGCTGCCACTTCAAGAATTCTCTTCTGCTCAGAGCTGCAACAAAAGGGCATTTCTTTCTGATATGTCAGCCACCAGCAAATGGTCAACCAGAGTATCTTCTGGAGCAGGAATGGGTATAACTTTAGTAAGTACTTCAACAGTCTGGTTTATTTTTATTTGATGTAGAGAGTTGGCAGACATGGTGGAAGATTCTTCACTAATCTTCTTGCCAACATCCATGGTATTGACTTCATTTACAGGCTGCAACACACATTCCTCAACAGGATCATCAGAAGAGCTCTGAGAAGGAACAACTTATCCACCTCCAGGGTCAGTTATATTTGGAAAAAGCCAAAGGTTACACCAATTGGCATGAGATGGGGATTTTTCCTGGTGTCCTGGCCAACATTACTGCCACTGCCATTGTTGCAACCCATCCCTCAGGACTTAACTAAAAATGAGCTTTCTCAGCTCACTTGCCTTTCCACGCTACAAATAGCAAATCAGTCGGTCAATTAATTATTCAATCAGTCAATCACTGTCAGAAGCAAAAGACTATGGGCTAGATTCACAAAACTGAAGAAATACCCGCAGCTGTGGGAAAAACCCAGTGCAAGTGGGTGGCTACCTGAAGTTCTGTAAGTTACCCGCAGCTGCGGGTATTCACAAAGGTGGTGCCAGATTACGACCAGCTTCCATGATTTACAGCAGCTTGAGGGTGTTGTTACCCGGGAGATCCCCGTAGCTGCAGAAAACTGTCACAGCTGGTGAGAACAGTCATAACTTCAGCCACAGCTGCTGTGGCTGTGAATTTCAATCTCTGCAGTTGTGGGGATTTCGGACCGCAAATGGAGTTGCGGCATGGGACTTGGTCCCAGAATGGTTTGTGAATCTAGCCCTTTGATGTCGGGTGTAGACAAGTAGCCAGAACAGATCAAGTCCAACAGTGATCCTGTTTTCATGTTAATGTGCAGAACTGTAAAGAAGAAAGCGAGAGCTGAATATGGACAACATAGAAACAATAAGTAGAATTCTCAATATAAAAAAAATTATGCTGTTTTTTTCAATTTACCCTGGGCTGTAAGGGGCATTCTAAAAGCATTGTTTAAGTGTGCTGGATTTTTAGCAGCTGCCTCGTAATGTAGAGACAAATAGAGAAGCTGCCCATCCTGTTGCTGCTAATTTGTAGGTTGGGCCGACGGAGAAACTAGTTATTTAATTGTCAGGGCCATGTACAAAAGAAAAAGATGAAAAACAGACAATCTCATGCCTGTTTTTTAATGTGCATGTTTTGGGTAGGTGAATGGGTGTGCACTGGGATAGTGATGAGAAAATTCTTAGCAAGAAGCCAAACCTCTCCACAGACAAAAGGGGATTTTAACAAAAAAATAAATTCCTGAGTTTTCTATTTCCTCCAGGCTATTCTGCTGCTGCTGCTGGCCTGTCAAAGTGAATCAGGAAGCAGCACGAGTGATTCACTAAAAGCGCACCTTGTGACGAGATCAAAAACAGGTTCTCCTATGTGGGCAGCTGTTTTCACATGCATTTTAACCCACATTGCTGCAAGACATGGCAGCTGTCACATGACAAGAATAGCAGAAGAGGAAAGGTCACAAAATTAATTGGGGGAGTGGGTGGTGCTTGTATGGCACCATCCCAGGCTGTTAGCCAAGTTATGCAGTAAAAGTTGATAGGTAGTACTGTCTTATGACTATTGCTGGAAAGCCTAATCTACACCCATCCCAAGTGCAAAACTTCTGAACAAGCAGTAGTAATGTCCTCTCCCCTCCCCCTCATCATACAATGATATGGTCTACCTGATAAAGTAACCAAAGCTCTATTTGTAGGGACTAAATATTTTGAATTGTTTCTCTTCTTTATTTCCATACATCCCCTGGGTCCTCCACATCGATGGCTCTCAGCATTATTGCAACACATGACTTTGCCCCTAAGGGGTAAGAACAGTTACCTCCTCCGAGTCTCTTTTGCTTGCAAGGGGTGCTGCAGAATATATAACCTTGCTCTCCCATCCCAGAAAGTGGGCCCATCCAGAACCAACCTTGCCAGAATGCAAACTGGGCATCTACCCAGGACCACAGAGCAGGAGGGAGCTCCCAAGAAACTGTAGCAGCTAAATTCTTTTCAACCTGGATGTCAGCACCTGTGCCATTTCCTAAATTATTTATTACTGCCTGTATCTTCTTGTTCTGTAGGACAGATCCACGAAGGGATGAATACCCATGGAAGTGTGCTTAGCAGGGGCTGGTGGTGTGCAGAGGTCCTGTATTGCACATGTGAAGACCTCTGTACATCCACATCCCTGGATGCTCACCCCCCTTTGCACCCAATCCCAGGCCACATACAGAGCTATGTGGGCAGCAGAGCTGAGGGGGGAAGGAGACAGGGGGCATGCTAGGGGGGGCATGCTAGCACCCAGTTCTGTAACACATTTCCACAGTGTGGAGACATGGCAGTGGGAATACAGGTTACATGGCCTGAAGGTCTGGTATAGTGCTTTTGTGCACCCTCCCTGCAGCCAGTGGACTACTCCTGTGGTCCAGTTGACTTCCTCTCCACCTGCATTCAGCCCTCTGAGCCAGGTGGAAGTCCAGGGGTCATGCTAGCACTATCCAGTTGGAAATGAAAATGGACAGTGTTCCCAACAATGATACAGCAGACACTGGAGGACTGCTGCATCCCACCAGCCCATGTTCCATGCAGGGCACAAGGTCCACTATGGAGCTGACCCAGACATTGGATTGAATGCCTGGCATTTAGCACTGTACCTCCCACTGACTTGCCCATGAATCCTCTGCACAGTACTCAGAGCAACGCTCCTGGGGGGGACAGGAGGTCAATGCTAACATGTGCATCAGATGTGAAGGTGTTGAGGTAAGCACCCCAGGTACATGTGATTTACGTATATCTGGGAGCCTTTGTGTATCATGCATTTAAAATCTACAGGAATGAGAATGTGCTTCACCGTTCTCCATTCCCACTAAGTCTGTCATTCCCAGTAAGAAAGTTTGCACACAGCCCTGAATTACAGGTATCAGAGACATGAGCATCACTGCTATGATGCACCCACCCTCAACTGGGCCAGTTCAGTGTAATGTGTAAATTTCAACAGATACTACCCCACTTATGCCTCACACTTTGGTTAACGTAGTTCACAAGAACTTGCAGTATTTTCTCCACAGATGTATTTTATGGTCATTTGGCAGATTTCAATATCAATGCACTAATACAGCAAAAGGGATGGCTTTTGACTGCAGATGGTAGACTTTTTTAATTTAGTATACTTTATTCCTCCTCTGCCTGCCAGCCTCATTCAGCCTATCCACTCCCCCAGCTCCATCACCCCACTGTCTCCGGGACTTACCATCCGGTCTATAGTGCTCCAAGACTTAGCCCCTGGGACTGGCCCCTAATTCCTGGGAGCAATTTAACTTGGATGTGACCGGTGAGCCTGGTAGGTGGGTGAGGAGCCTGTGAGGAGGGAGGAGTCACCCTGCCGGCTGGGATTTTCCTCCTGTTGTTCTTCTCTGGTGGGGGGGGGGTGGCATGCAATGATGTAAGTGGAGCATACACTGTACATCTGGCATGCTCCCCCAACTAAAGCCAGGCCTGGTAGTCGATTCCCTGGCTGCCTCAAGGGGTCAGGACTGCACTGGTGACTCCCCCCCCAGAGGAGGAAAGCAGGTCATGGGATGCTCGAGCCTCCTTTCCCTGGCCAGCCCTCTGACTACCGAGATCACTTGCAATCCGAGGTCGTTGGAGTCACAACAAGTTGTAGCGCAACCACTGCGCCGGCAGGCTGGCTGCAAATGAATCCCGGCCAGAGTAGCACCTCGAGTTGCTGCCCAGGCTCAAACGGAGCAGAACTGTTACTTTTGTGCCTGATTTTGAAACTTTTAAAATGAACCAGCTAAAACTATTTGCATTTGCCTGCAACTGTATTTAAAAGCTCAGAGTCACTGCAAGCCCAGGACCTGTGTTCTATCTGAAATCCCCCCCTGTGCAAATCTCACTGGGGACTGTTTTGTTAATTTGTAAAGTGCATTTCCAGTTGTAACTGAATTACCCCCCTGTGAAAAACTCATTTGGGGACTGTTTAACTTCTAAGTGCTTTTCCTGTGTGCAGAATTTTAGTTTGCCCTGCTAGTAATCACCTTCTTTTGAATCACAATAGTACCTGATAAGCCCACAGCCCATTTGCTCTTCTCCCACACCCACTACCAGCCCGCTCCCAGCAAGTTAATCTTTTGCCTGTGCTTGATCTTTTTCTCCATTAGCTCCTTATATTGTTTTGCCACTAGAGGGAGCCTGATTAAGTTTGAACAATTTGCTCCCAATACCTCACTTGTCACATTTTACTGCTCTCTAGTAGCTGTTTTCACTTGGTGATCACCCCCTCATCACCCCCTCTCCAATCGTCGAAAGCTATCCCGCCATTGTGCACTCCCCAGATCAGCCCTCCTCCTCCTGCTCCTGTCAGGCAATGTCCACCCCAATCCCGGGCCTGGCAGCACTGGTCCTCCCCCTGAAATCTCCTGGGCTGCGATTGCTTCTATGAACATCTGTAGCCTCCTGAAAAACTGGACTTCTACACTGCTGGGTGACGCTCATTAACCTGATGTTGTTGCCCTGGTTGAAACCTGGCTGTCTCCTCCACTCCTAACTCTCATGTCTCTCTCCTGCTACACTTCCACCGGTTGGACCGTGTTGGCAGGAGAGGTGGGGCTGTGTCTCTATTTGAAGGATTCTCTCATGGGGCTACCACTCCCCCCGCCTGACCTCGACCATGAGGCCCAGGCACTTACTCTAAAGCTGTCCCCTGACCCAGCTAGAGGCCCATTATTCCTAACTGTAGCCTACATACCCCCCAAGAACCAATCCCAGGCCCTGGGCCCACTAATTGACTACCTCACCTCCCTACCCAACTCGTCGGACCAAATCTTGGTGGGCGACTTGAATATAAACTGGCTCTGCCCCTCGTCCTCCTCCCACCGTGAGGCTTTCAATTCAATTGACCTAACTCAACTGGTCACACAGCCTACTAGAAAAAACCCTAGGGGGGGACAAGCACCCTCCTGGATGTGGTCCCCACCAACAGGCCAATCCGCATCCACAACATCCAAATCCTCCCTGACTGCCTCAGCGACCACTCCCTGTGCTTTTCAACTGAGAAACCCCTCGCCCTCATCCTGGTCAAAACCACCTCTCAAGGTGGCTTAGGCCTGGGGACCATAGGCCTTAAGCGCTTCCTTGCCCACACTGACTGATCCTCTGACGAGGGCAACCAACATTGACTTGGCCCTGGCCTCTTTGTAAGCACTTTCAACTTTGCCTGTGATATCTTTGCTCCCATAACTGCTAGGAGGTCCAAAGTGAAACATGCCCCTTGGATCACCCCTGCCCTACTGTGGCAACTTAAGCAACGCGACAATCTTTGGCACCTTGCTGTTGCTACTGGCCGTTCAGCTGACAGGCAGTCCTATGCTGCCACCCACAACCAGTGCACCTGGGCCATCCGCAGCAAGCGCGGAATACTACCAAGCTCCTCTTCACTCTCCTCCTGGGGAACCCCAGGTGCTTCTGGGACAACATCAAGCAACTGAATGGTCACCCCAGTCCCCTCTCCTTCTTCTCAACATCAATGGTACCGCCTCCTCTGACCCTGCCCTCATTGCCACCCACCTCAATAACTCCTTACCGACCTTAGCTCAGTACTTCCTGGTAACTTTTCAGTCCACCTCCTCCATCTGTACCACCACCCATTGCCCGCCTCTTCCACTCTATGCGGGTCACCATGCAAGAAGCTAGGCCTACTTTCAGCAAAGCCCTAAATATAACACCATCGGTAATGACTCACTTGATCCCTGCCTTTAGCCAGGTCCTGGATCAGGTTCTCTTACCTATTACATGCATTTTCAACAAATCACTCTGTCTCAGACAATTCCCTCTGCCTGGAAGATTGCCACAGTTACCCCTGTCCATAAAGGTGGTGACAGGACCTTCCTGGTAACTACCGACCCATCTCAATCCTCTCCCTCTCTAAGGCGTTAGAGAAAATTGTATGCCCCAAGTCTCTGACTACCTCTGTAGTAAATGTTCTCTGCCCTGAACAACACGGGTTCAGAGCAGATCATAGTACCAATACAGCACTCCTGGAATTTTCCAACTTCCTCCATGCCTCCTTGACTCTGGTGCCCTGGCTGGAGCTATATTCATTGACCTTTCTAAAGCATCTCGATACCGCTTCTCATCCTCTTTGCTCTCCACCCTCGACCTAATAGGCTTTGCCTCAGAACCTGTTTCCTGGTGCACCAGCTATCTCCTCCGCCTCCCAATGTGTGAAAGTCAACGGTACTCTCTGAAACATGCCCCATTCGGCTCTGGGGTGCCGAGGGCTCAATTCTTGACCCTACTATTCTCACTCTTTTCTAACTCCTACCCAGCAGTTGTACGGGTAAGATGCTTCTCTATGCTGATGATGCTGTTCCCTGCTCTCCCACAATGACCCCATGCTGCCACAGAACTCCCTCCAACTAGTCGTTGACTCTGCAGCTACTCTGGTTCACTGAGCACTCACTTGTTATCAACCTTAAGAAAACAAAACGATGCTCTTCTCCCACCCCAAAATAAGTACAGCAAGTTTCCTTAGCTGTCCACTCCACACCCAATCTCCATTGACCAGGTGCAGTCCTATAAATATCTTGGTATAACCTTTGACCCTGCACTTTCATTCCATGGACATATATCTGCCCCTAAATTCTGTCGCCAACTCAAGGCTAGGCATTCTTTACCGGCACAAGAAATGCCTCCCTCCCTCCTGATGCCCTCCGCCTGGCTGTCACCTCCTCTGTCATGTCTCTCATTGACTATGGCCTTCTGGTCTATGGCCAGATCAGATCAGACTGCCCTCAACAAGGTTCGCCTCACAGTTAATAAGGCCTGCAGACTTATCACTGGTGCTCCCAGACTCACTCACACATGTGAGCAGTACACCTGGCTACCCTACTTTAACCTGGAAGAGCGACTCATGTATCAGACATGCCAGCTCACCTTTAGTTCCTCATGTGGCCTATCCCCCATAGGCCATCCAACCCATTCACCGTACTGCACCGACCCTGATCACGCCAAGAGCTCGTCAAGAGCTACTCTAGTTATTCCGAGAGCCAGGACCTCTCAAGGTCAGAGGGCATTCCCCACCGGTGCCCCACTGGTATAACTCCTCCCTGCCAGTGTCTCAAACTCACTAACCTTAGCTTGCTTTAAGCCCAGGCTCAGAAACTTCCTGCTTAGCTCTCCAAATGCAACTGCCGCTAGCCTATTGTAAAAAAAAATATATATATATATATACTCTGTTTGACAATGCTCACTGAGCGTGCTCCCCTTCCTTTCCCCTACTAATTCTCCTCCCTATCTCCTCCCTCTACTCCCACCAGCTCTCCCACTATAAGTTTTGCACCTTTTGTTATCTTTTGCTTCATTGGAGATTGTATTCTATTGAAACAAAATTGTAATTGAACTGTAACTTTTTTGTTTGTAAGTACTGTGTCCCTTGTACTACTGTTCTGATGTCCTCTTTGTGACGAGGTACCTTTGTAAATGAGCCTCTGGCTCAAAGGTTTCTAAACTGATGTTTAACTAAATAAATAAATAAATGTCAGACTTGGTTTTCTCTCTATGACATGTATGTTTGTATAAAAGGGCAATTAACAAGCTGTCACTCCTGAGCACTGTCTTCCACCAGATTGTTATTTTTCATTGTCTCTGTTTTTGGTACCTCAGACTCATCCTATCCCATTAAAACATAGCTTTGGCACTCTGGACACTCTTCATCTGACACTACCACATCATGCCTGTGATTATCCCCACCCACAATGCATTAGGCCTGCATCTCTATTCATATGGATCCAGCATGGGGAAAGCTGACTGAAGGACCTCATGCTGCCATGTTTACCTCCATTTTACCATGTTTTTTGCCACACCCTCCTCATAGTAACCTAGAACTGTGACAATGACAAATCGCTCTTGTCTGCCATTCCTGTCACACAGCAGTTACTTTACCAAACTGAGTATGGACACACACTCAGCCTTAACAGCTGGAAAGTTACCATTATTTAGGACCCTCAGTTTAATTTACTAATTAGTTTCTGTTGACCAGGAATGGAGAGCTAGAAAATACTGCCTATTTTCAGCCTCATTCCGAAAGGGGGCAACCAGCTGAAATTGAATTAGATTAAATTGTTGGTGGTATTTTAGTGAACTGGAGGAATTTGGCCAGGACACTGGGGAAATGTACTTACTCTTCGGAGGTGGGCGCTGTAGCTGTTTTGCTGCCAGTAAGAAGGCCGACCCTGGAGGTGGTGGAGGAGAAGCCGTGCATACTACCACTGTTCCTGAGTCTGTTGTATCTATGGAAGTTACAGTTTATTCTATACCTAGTGATATGTCAGCTAAAGCAGTGTATTTCAGATAGAACTCTGACTTCTCAGATATGTTGAATGACAGTGAGATGAATAATGTGTGAGTGAAGGCAGAATTACCATGCATCCTAAGCCTGTGGTGAACTTACCTGCTGAGCATCTTTTGACAGCAGGCATTTCAGAATGTAAAGTTCTTTTGCTCTAGTTGCTAGAAGAAAAGGAAACAAAAGTTTCAAAATCCTCAGAGTCACTGTGATCTGTTCTGAAGGAAACTGAAGCTGATGTGATGATGCAGCAGAAACCGACAACCACTGAGAGCAGAGACTTACATTCTGATAGCCCTGGAGTGCCTTCTTTGCAAAAAGGTAGACTGACTTCACTGCTTCCTACAAAAGATCAATCAAAAATTCTCTAAAGGAGGCTGGATGAGTTAGAGCAAGCAACAAAGTTCCCTAATTACTGGGTCCTGTACAGACTGCTGCTGAAATCATGGCTCTCACAACCAAGTTAAGCCATAGTATGGCCTCTCACTGGGAGGGCTAGCCCGTGGTTCAATGTGGGGAATAGCTCCCCGCACGACCTATACTTAATCCCTCCACTACCACACCTCCCTTGCTTAAGGAGTGTTTTTTGTTTGTTCCCTGAGCTCCCTGCGTGGCTTGTGTGGCTGTGCCTTCTTGTGCTCCCGCTGCCGGGTTCGTTTCTTTCTTCTCCCTCATCTCCTCTCCTTTCCCTGTGTCTTGTGCTTACCATTTGAGCTATGTTGTGGTTTGTCTCTCCTGGCTGCTCCGACCGCCTCCCTGTTCCTTTTCTGCTCCCTCCTTTGTCCTGGGGTTTTTCGTTCTTCGTTTCTTTTTTGGGCATTCTCTTGCCCCCAATGACACTTATGGGTGGCCCCGCTCTCCTCCACTCATTCCGTCCATTTTCTCTAGCCCCTGATGATGCTTACAGGTGACCCCACTCTCCTCTACTCATCCCGTCCACTTTCTCCTGCCGTATGGGCTTTCCCTTCCTGTTTCTGTGCACATCAACCAGATGGCTGTTGCCAGCAGTACGGACCATTTCTGACAAGTTGCATGGATCCTGCCTTTCCTTCTGCTACATCCCAAGCTCCTTCTCCTGCTTGCTCTCTAGCCCTCAATGCTTTACCGCTACCCTCCTATGCAGCATGAACTGCAGGGACTCAGTTCAGCCTGGCCAAAAGGACTCAGTTCAGCCCTCACCAACACCCACCAGAAAGTACCTCACAGTTTCTTTTGACCCTGCTCCTAGGTCGCAGGGACCCCCACTGTCTTTCTCAACTACCAATCCTCTCTACTCATCAAGGGATAGCCCCTTGCAACAAGCCTAATGCTTGGACGTTCCCACTCATCTATATTTGAGCATATCTATCAGCTACCGTTCTACTCCCCCACAAGCACATTCACTTCCACAACAACATGCACTAGCATTTCTACCTAAGCCGCTGCAGTGCTCCTTTCTATTGTTTCAGTTACCAGAGTGAGGGAGGAGTGTATTTTGGACCTATGTTCCTAATTTCAGGAGTGCACCACTTACCTGAGACACCCCCACTTTACCTATGCAACACCACAGGCTGTCAGCAAGATAAGTAGAGCTGCATCCAAATGTCCCTATTTAGCCATATCCTGTCAGGACAAAGACCTTCAGGAGAGGTTCAGAAACTTGCCACTGCTGCAGTCTCCTCGGCTGAATGCTGCGTAACAGTTATCCATTACTTTACGGTACAGAGCTTTCTCTCATAATTCTAGCTACCTCAGTCATTCCCACGTTCTCAGGTTTCACCCCACTGTATGCTCCAGGATAATTCCCCATCTGTTCATTCCCTTCATGTTTACTGTCCTATCACATTAAGTGTATTTCACTATCAACCGCTTTGTGCTTACTTTACCCACAATTTCAACATCAATCACTGATTCCCCGTCCTACACTTGTATTCATGTTCTACATCTCCTCTCTCTCCAGCAGCGTTGTGCTTTAGCCAGCCCATACCAGCAGTATTCCGGACTCCTTCCCTAACTCATGCCTTCTGAGGTGCCGAGCAAAGGTAGGCTTTCCCTGTCTACTGGGGATAGGATTCCGTTACGTTCACTACCTCATACTACTGACCAACTTTACATCCTCTGTCCCTAACTCTACTGCATAGCATTAAGAGAAGGTTAGCTCGCTCTACATACCAGGGATGGGAGTCATGTCTCTGAGTTACTGAATCTTAACGTGCTTCTCTATCTTATGCCAGTTACCACTTCCCTTCGGGAATGGAACTTCTTCACCATACGCCCTCCTCATCCTATCTAGGCCTAGATGCCTCAAGTCACGATCTTCCGCCTCAGCCATCACAGATGGGTGTCTGAACCTCTATTCCACAGCTGCAACTTCCTGTATTCTCAGCCTGATGCCTGGACACTGCTTCCCTTCAGGAACATCACTTTGCCTGACTTGTCTTTTACTTCCTACCTGGTCTGCAGCCCCAATTCATGGTCCTATCCCACTGACATCCACGGCTGGAAGCCTGAATCTGTATTCAACTGTTTCCACCATTTGCATCCTAAACCTGATGCAGGTTGCCGCTTCCCTTTGGGAAAGGAACTTCTTCACCCATGAACTCTCATCATCCTACCTCTCCTAGCTGCATCCAGTCAGGATCATCTCACTTTGACCATCATGCCTGGATGCATGAGCTTCCATTCCATTGCTTCACATGTGTTTATTCTCTGCCTGCTATCCGATGCCACAATCCTTCTGGAACTGGACCTCCGCTTGCTAGTAGGCTCTATTTCTCCTTACTTACAGCCTTCCCTCCAGCCTCATCACACTACCTTGCCTGGTCCACAGTCTGAGCTTGCATCGCTGTTCCCACTCTCGGCTACCTCTACCCAATACAGGTCACCACTTCTCTTAAGGAACGGGACCATCACACTCCACCTGCCTTCCACCTTCGTCTTTGCCTGTCAACATTGTCTGCACATCATCTCATCAACATCATGGAGTTGTAGCCTGTCCCTGGATCCACTGGGTTATTGTCTCCTCTGTCTCTTGCCTGGTTTCCACTTTCTGTTTGGAGAGGACCTCCATTCTTTGTTTGCCTGCATCCTCCTACCTCTGTAGAGTGATATTGAAGGCTAGTTCTCTCTCCTTGTTTACCGTGCCTGGAAGCTCATTTCTATAGTCAACTGTCTCGATCTTACATGTTCTCCACCAGACTGTCACTTGCTGCTCCTTCCTGGACTTGTGCATCTCCCTAATGTGCCTTCACCCTTAACCATTACCTGGAGCATCATGTCCTTCATCTCACCTCACCTATGTCGGGTAGGAGCCTGTGTCTGGACCTGCAGGTCCTACCTTATGTAATGTCCATATCCTACCTCATTACCACTTCCCTCCAGTCTCAGGACCTATGTACTCTGACTAACTTCCAGCCTTCCTCACCACTCACCATCCCGCTCATTCACGGACCATCATACTTCTCCCCCTTGGCCCACTTTCCCCTCATGATTTGGATCTTGCCAGCTGGTCCGATATCTATCTTGATCCAGTCTGTCTGCCTCTGGGACTTCCTTACTGCAGGTCACCTGTCCAATTGATGGCTGAGTTTATGTTCTCCTTCAGATGTGGGAACTTCATCCTTCTTTACTCCAGCACCTTCTGTCCCTTCACTAGTTGGTTGAGGCCTTCATCAGATGTCGGACTTATGTACCTCAACCCTGTTGCTCTTAGTACTTCACTTTGCTCCACATCCCTTCATGGATCATTTTCTAGTGACTGCGACAACCTTCCTGAATTCTGCTTCCATTCGCTGAGGAGCCGGCCCGGTCCTATTCTTTGCTGCACGGTATGACATCCAGCTTCATTCACCTCAACACCATCCTAGATCAGTCCATCAGTCCATTGGAATTTACTCCAGACTTTCCTTCCATCCTCCGATAGTGACCTTTCCATCTCCAGCAAGTAGGCTTGGAGCTTCATCCGGTCTGCTGTGGCTCTTTTGGGCATCATTCATATCCCTGGCCAGTACTCCTACTCAGGCAACTACTACCCTCATTTATCCATTGTATACTCCTTCTCTGGCTATCATCACAGCTTCCATTCACTACTCATAGATTACTGTTCATTTCACTTGAGGAATCTACTTTGAGTATGAATTCCTTGGCAAACATGCCTCAGAAACCACTACGCTAACTTAACATTTTTTCATACTACCCAATCATCTCCTCTTGATCATTCCAGACTGTCATTTGACCAGATACTAGAAACATTCCTGTCTCTCTCCATTGGATACTCCCTAAGAATCCATCCAGTCCCTGTGGACTTTCCTGTCTCTCTCCATTGGATACTCCCTATGAATCCATTCAGGATCCATGGACTTTCCTGTCTATCATGCTTCACAGGCTGTCTTCTTGCACGGAAAGGATGTAACCTCTTCTGGTATGATCTGACCTACTCTCCATCTTCACTCCTCTGTATCCTGGGACTTGCAAGATACCTCAGGGCACCTTGGATATTATAGTTTCATCCCCAGCTTCCAATCTTCACCGAATTTGTCGACAATGTTATTAGACTCTTACCTCCTCAACAGACATTGCTTTCTCTAAGACCTTCCCAGCTGCCTTCCAGAATATTCATCGTTGGATCTCCATCACCTAGGTGCTCACTAATGCCATACCATCCAAACCATTGTTTCTGTTTGAACAGCTAATATTTTTTAAGGCAAGCTACCTCTTGCTGGGAGCTACAATACTGAACATAGGATTTGCAAGAAAGCGAGTTGTGCTCACAACAGAGGGAGGTGAACCTTACAATTGTCTTTGGTTTGTAGCAGATATTCTTCAGGTGGAGGCTACTTCTAACTGAAAGGTGACATAAGGAACTTAATCAGAAAAAGACAGTCTTGTTACTATTCTTAAGATTTTCAGTGCAGGAAGAGTTTAAAGCACAGCTGACTTATTTTGGGGCTGACTGCTTTCAGAAGCACAAACCACCAGGCTGTTTTGGGGCTGGGGAGGTTTACCTGTGTCTGACTTGGATGTCTGGATTTTCTCTTTTGATTAGCAGGGATTTGCTTCTGTCAAATTGTTGTGTATGGTATCTTGCTGACAGGAAGGCACTCATCGCTGTGGGTCAGAGCTTTAGCTGATTGTTTTGTGAGGGCACAGTTTAGGCTCACCCCTTCCTACCCCTCACCCCACCCACCCCTGAAATAGTTCCTTTATACCTGGGGTTCTGACATCATTTCCTCAAGAGTGCAAGGTGCATATCAATGTCATATCCTCTAGCACACAGCACTGAAAATATAAGCATACACATTGTATAATATATATATTGCTATATAACAAACCAATCACACACACAAAAACAAAAAAAAAAGTACATAATCATGTGGGGAGTAGTGCAATGTAATGGCTGTGGGGCAGCAGTCTTCCGGGAGACTTTCTGGAGGCTGAGATGCTGCCCTATTTGCAGACAACTCTCTGCCCTGAGGGAGGAATTTGCCCATCTTCAGGCCACACTGGACAGCAGTAAGGGAACCTTCCCCCAGGCCAGACTGGATGGTAAGAAGGGAACCTCCCCCATCCAGGGAGCACCAGAGCCACCACCACTGCCTCAGAGGTTGCAAAGAAAGCACAGCAGTTGGACCACAGTGGGCTCAGGGAGGGTGAGGATGGTGGAACAGAGGCACACCCAGTCAGTTGTTCCACTCCACAATCCATACACCATTCTGGAGGAGCACAGCTCCCCTATGGATGCACTCACAGAGGAGTTTAAGGAAGCTGAGGGCACATGTCACAAGGGAGGCCCACAGGAAGGAGGCAGAGGACACCTCAAGGAAAGGAAGCAGCTCCTGTTGGGGGACTCAATTATTAGGGGGATAGAACTGGGGGGAGCAGGGAAAACTGAAGTAAGGTGCCTGCCTGGTGCCATGGCTTGAAGGGACAGGAAGCACATCCTCAGGATCACGAGAACAGCTACACGGGAGTCTGAGCAGGACATCATTGTCCACCTAGGGACAAATGACTTGGCTCAACATGAGATCAGAGCAGTGCAGAAGGACTTTGTAGAACTGGGGAGGGGCCTAAGACAAGTAGCACACACAGTATCCTTCTCAGAGGTGCTGCCTGTCAATGGCAAGAGTGAGGCGAGGGTACTTTGCACCATTCAGTTTAATGAATGATTGAAAAAATGGTGTGGAACACAGGGGTTTGGCTTCATTGGTGACTGGGGTTCCACCTGAAGGGACACCAGCCTATACTGGCAGGATGGTCTGCATCTGTCCAGGAAGGGAACAAGTCTTTTGAGCAATCAGTTTAAATGCTTCATTGGCAGCTTTTAAACTAGTCAAGGGAGGAGGCACTGATAAGGCAGGAAAATCCCAGCCTCTCCCTACAAAACAGGGTACTAAATGAGAAAAAGACCAAGGTAGAAAGGTCATGGGGGATGCTGCAACTGAAGGTAAAGCCATCAAAAAATGGAAAGCAATGAGTACCAATGCCCGTAGTCTGAGTAACAAGCTTCCTGAATTAGTGGACTTGATGGAGGAGGAACATCTGCATATCGTGGCAGTCACAGAAACATGGTTCACACAAAACCATGACTGGGACATAAACATACCAGGATACACTATCTACAGGAGGGACAGAGAAGGTAATAGAGGAGGAGGAGTAGCTCTTTACATAAGGGAAGGAATCAAAGCAGCAGAACAAAAGGGAAAACAGGGAGGAGAAGAAGCACTGTGGGTAAATTTGGAGACCAGCAATGGCACCACAATCTGCACAGGGTTAGATACAGACTTCTCTCAGGGGAGGAAATGGACAAGGAAATGATAGAAAGTATACTTAGTAAGGCAGAAAAGGGGAGATATTGCTGATGGGCGATCTGAATGCCAGATGTTAACTGGAGTGCAGTTGCAGCAGCCACTTCAAGAGTGGGTTATTCTAGATGCCCTACAGGGGCATACCTTAGACAACTAGTATTGGAGCCCACTTGAGAGGGAGCAATCTTAGACCTGGTTCTCTCAAATGGAGATGAAGAGAGGATCACAGATGTAGAAGTGGGTAGCCATCTGGGAACTAGCAGCCATCAAACAGTATGGTTCACAATAAACACAGCAATAGAGTCAAGCCAACAAAGGCAAAGGTACTGGACTTTAGGAGGGCTGACTTTTACAAATGGGTGAGTGCCTAAGGAATGCACTAGCAAATGGGCAGGAAGGAGGGTGGAAGAACAATGGGAATAATAAAACTGCCATCACAGAGGTAACTAGCCTTTTGTGTGAAGCAAATAAACAAAACTAAACGATGTAAGAAACCACTATGGTTCTCAGAAGGAAGTGGCAGTGAAGGTTCAAGAGAAAAGAACGCTTTCAGGAAGTACAAGGAATCACAGAAGGAGCAGGACAGAGAACTGTATCAGTTAAAGCAAAGGAAGCTGAGAAGGCAGTCAGAACAGCAAAGGCCCAAACTGAGGAAAAGATAGCCAACTCAGTTAAGAAGGGGATAAAACCTTTATATTTACATCAGGAGCGAAGGAAGACCAAGGGAGGGATAGTGAGGCTTAATGGGGGGGCAGAGGTGACTGTGAAAAGGCAGAGATACTAAACAAATATTTTGCTCTGTATTTACAAAGGAAGAGGGGATGCATCTAAAACAAACAGTAGAAACACTCTGGATACAGAAGTTGATACCAGCCCATTTACAGAAGAAAGGGTTCTGAAAGAACTCTTAAAACTGAAGGTGGACAAAACAATGGGGCCTGATGGGATTCATCCCAGAATTCTAAAAGAACTAAGGGTGGAATTAGTGACACCACTGACTACCCTGTTTAACAAATCATGGGAGGATAGGGTGCTACCCGAGGACTGGAGGAGGGCAGATGTGATTCCCCTTCACAAAAGTGGGAGCAAGGCAGAAGCAGGAAACTATAGACCTGTTAGTTTAACCTCAGTGGTAGGGAAAATGATGGAATCACTTCTGAAGGAAAGAATTGTCGAGTATCTAGAGGCCAGAGGGCACAGGTCCCAAGGCAGCATGGATTCATGGGAAGGTCATGCCAGACAAATCTGATAGATTTCTTTGACTGGGTGACCAAAGTAGTAGATCAGGGAGGGGCTGTGGACATGGCCTACCTAGACTTTAGCAAGGCATTTGACACAGTCCCACACAAAAGATTAATATACAAGTTAGCTAACCTGGGAGTGGGTCCCAAGATGACAGCCTGGGTAAAAATTGGCTGGAGAATAGGACACAGAGAGTAATAGTAAATGGAGTCCACTCTGAAGAAAGGGGGGTTACTAGTGGGGTACCACAGGGTTCAGTATTAGGACCGGTCCTCTTCAATGTCTTTATAAGTGACATTGCAGAGGGACTGGAAGGAAAAGTATGTCTCTTTGCAGATGACACAAAGATCTGCAACAGAGTTGATGCTAAGGTGGGGTGGAAAGGACAAAAGGGATTTGGCAAGGTTAGAGGAATGGTCAAATGTATGGCAGCTTAGATTCAATGCTAAGAAGTGCAGGTAATGCACCTGGGAAACAAAACCCAGGGAAGAGTACACAATGGGAGGTGAGATACTAACAACAACAAAAATGGAAAGGGACCTGGGGTAGTCATATCAGATGACCTAAAGGTGGGCAAGCAATGTGAGAGGGCAGCAAGGAGGGCTGGGGGGATACTGGGATGCATAGGGAAAGGCATCACCAGTAGAAAACAGGAAGTTATTATCCCTCTGTACAGACAGCTGGTCAGACCCCATCTGGAGTACTGTGTGCAGTTCTGGAGACCCAGTCTTCGCAAAGACATAGACAGGATGGAAGCTGTCCAGAAGAGGGCAATTAAAATGGTGCAGGGTCTGCACAGGAAGACATATGAAGAGAGACTTAAGGAGCTTAATATGTATAGCCTCGAGGAAAGGAGGAGGGGGGCATGATAGAAACTTTTAGTACCTCAAGGGAATCAACAAAGTCCAAGAGGGTAGCATCTTTCAAAAAAAGAGGTGTGCAAGAACAAGGGGGCACAATTTGAAGATGGGGGTCAGCTCAGAGGTAATTTAAGGAAGTATTTTTTCACAGAGAGGGTTGTGGATGCATGGAACGGCCTTCCGGAGGAGGTCGTGGAGTCAAAAACAGTGGTGGAATTCAAGCATGCATGGGACAGTCATAAGGCAATTCTAGGGAGTGGGGGTAGAAAGAAGTAGGCTGCTGGTTAACTAGGATCTGCAGCTTATCCAGTAGGCAGGAAAATGGGCAGACTGGGTGGGCCAAGCGGTCCTTATCTGCCATCAGATTCTATGTTTCTATGTTTGGCTCCTGGACATCACCATTCCTCTTACAATCATCCACACTTCTTCATCTAGTACTGTCAGTTGAGTTAACTGCCCTTCCAGTAGACCCTCCACCTTCTTCTTCACAAATTATCTACATTAACCTCTCCTGTGAAGACTTTTACCGAGATCATGCTCTTCCGATGTCCATCTGAAAATCCACAGCTGTTAAGGCAAATTCACTAACCCAGTCTTGCCTCCAACCAGTCTTAATCAGCCATAGCACTAAAATCCTCTGGCATTCCCCAGTACTCTTCTTTACTTCCAATTCAGCCTACAGACTGTTCCATAGATCCGCCTCCAAGCACCTCTGAAGTATTTCATATTCGGAGCACCTGTAAACCTAATCAACTATAAGCCACCACAGTGCATCTCATGGACAATCTCGCCACAGAAATACCCGTATTTACTTCAACCAGCCTACCAGCATAGCATGCACAAATACAGTTATGTCATCATGCCCAAATAAACCATACAGTTCCTTATACTGAACTTCCAGTCATTCTCCATATATAGTCAGTTACCATCTGGACTGTATCTGCAAATCTTCCTCTGTTTCGTATACTAATCACTTATGGCATTACTCCTATCAAGCACCCACAGACTCACCTCTGCTTATTTGCTACATTACAGATGCTCACCTAGCTATGCATTGCTCACTACTACATTTTTTGCCTCCAGTCTTTAGCTTGACAGTCAAACCTCACACAAGTCGGATCAGTCACCTCTGACTTCACAAATCATTGCATTTCCCACTGTTCACCGCCTGATACCATATTGATCAAATCATGCTCTCCCTGCTCTTACACTCAAGCAACTCCTTTGGACAAGCATCTTTCATCACCTCGGAAATGTGAACTTCATTTGTCCTTCTTCAACTGGACCTGCATCACTCTTAGGATTCTACTGTTCCTTCAGAAACGACCTACTCTTCAACCTCATGATCATTATTCAATCCACATTGTCCATGGAACAAAGATGGACCATCATCTCTCCAAGAAGCTTACCTTCTTCATTAGCTTTGGTTACTAGAACCTAAGTCCTTCTCCTCTCCGTATGCCCGGAGGACAGGTAGACCACCAGCCATGGGTCCTCAGAGGATTCCTCCATCTGGGGGGTTTCCCTGTCCTGAGTGCCAGGGCATCATACTCTCCATGAGTTGGATGAGGTATCTTTTTGGGGCCTTCTATTCTCTACAAATTGTTACCTACATACCTACTACTCAAGGGTGAGAATAGAGTTAAGCTACAAAAAGTACTACAAGTTACACAAGCACTATATACCTCACTGCTATTCCACTAACATTGAATGGGAGGGCTAGCCCGTGGTTCAATGTGGGGAATAGCTCTTCCCACAATCTCTACTTAATCCCTCCACTACCAGACCTCCCTTGCTTAGGGAGTGTTTTTTGTTTGTTCCCTGTGTGTCTTGTGTGAGTGTGCCTTCTTGCATTCATACAGCCTGGTTTGTTTCTTTCTTCCACCACGTTTCCCCTCCCTTCCCCTCCCTGTGTCTTGTGCTTACCATTTGCACTATGCTGTGGTTTGTCTCTCCTGTCCTCTTTGGCTGCTTCCCTGCTCTTTTTCCACTCCCTCCTTTGTTCTGGGGTTTTTCGTCCTTTGTTTCTTTTTTTGGGCATTCTCTAGCCCCGACAATGCTTAAGGGCATCCCCACTGTCCTCCACTCATCCCGTCTGCTTTCTCTAGCCCCTGACAATGCTTGCAGGCATCTCTGCTCTCCTACACTTGTCCTGTTTGCTTTCTCCTGCTGTATGGGCTTCCCCTTCCTGTTTTCATGCACAACAACCAGACGGCTGTTGCCAGCAGTATGGACCATTCCTGACAAGGTGCATTGATCCACCCTTTCCTCCAGCTACGCCCCAAGCTCCTTCTCCCACTCGTTCCCTAGGCCTTGCTGCTTTGCCACTTCCATCCTGTGCTGCATGAACCGAAGAGACTCAGTTCAGCCTTGCCGAAGGTACTCAGTTCAGCCCTCGCCAACACCCACCAGTAAGTACCTCTCAGTTTCTTTTGACCCTGCTCTCAGGTCGCAGGGACCCCCCACCATCTTCCTCAACTACCGACCTCTCCTCGTCAAGGGATAGCCCATTGTGACAAGCCTTATGCTCGGACATTCCCACTCATCTATATTTGAGCATATCTATCAGCTACCGTTCTACTCCCCCACCAAGCACATTCACTTCCCCAACAACGTGCACTAGCATTTATACCTAAGCCGCTGCAGTGTTTCTTTCTATTATTTCAGTTACCAGAGTGTGGGGGGTGTTTTTCAGGCCTACTTTCCTAATTTCAGGAGTGTACCACTTACCTGAGACATCCCACTTTACCTATGCAACACCACAGGCTGTCAGCAAGATAAGTACAGCTGCATCCAGAGCTCCTGCCATACATTGCTGTACCTATTTAGCACTATACTCTCAGGACAAAGACCCTTGGGAGAGGTACTGAAACTTGTCACTGCTGCAGTTTCCTCGGCCGAACGCTGCGTAACAGTTATCCTTTACTTTACGGTACAGAGCTTTCTCTCATAATTCTAGCTACCTCAGTCATTTCCACATCCCTCAGGTTTCTCCCCACAGGACGCTCCAGGATATTTCCCCATGTGTTCATTCCCTTCATGTTTACCGTCCTATCACATTAAGTGTATTTCACTATCAACTGCTTAGTGCTTACTTTTCCTACTGTACAATTTCAACATCAATCACTGATTTTCCATCCTACACTTGTACTCATGTTCTACATCTCCGCTCTCTCTCCTGCAGCGTTACATTTTAGCTAGCCTATACCAACAGTATTTTGGGCTCCATCCCTAACTTGCATCTTCTGAGATGCTGAGCGAAGGTAGGCTTCCCCTGTCTACCGGGAATGGGATTCTGTTATGTTCACTAGTTACCTCATACTACTTATCAGCTTGACATCCTCCATCCCTAACTCTGCTGGATAGCACTGAGAGAAGGCTATCTCACCCCGACTACCAGGGATGGGAGTCGTGTCCTCAAGTTACTGAGTCTTAACACGCCTCTCTACCTTATGCCAGCTGCCGCTTCCCTTCGGGAACAGAACTTCTTCACCATGCGCCCACCTCATCCTATCTATGCCTAGATGCCTCAAGTCAAGATCTTCTGCCTCAGCCATCACAGATGGGTGTCTGAACCTCTATTCCACAGCTGCAACTTTCTGTATTCTCAGCCTGATGCCTGGACACTGCTCCCCTTCAGAAACATGATTTTGTCTGACTTGCCTTTTACTTCCTACCTGGTCTGCAGCCTCGATTCATGGTCCTATCCCTTTTACTTCCACAGCTGGGAGCCTGAATCTGCATTCAATTGTTTCCACCGTTTGCATCTTAAACCTGATGTGGGTTGCCACTGCCCTTTGGCAATGTAACTTCTTCACCCATGTACTCTCATCATGCTATCTCTCCTAGCTGCATCCATTCAGGATCATCTCACCTCGAGCATCATGCCTGGATGCATGAGCTTCCATTCCACTGCTTCACATGTGTTTATTCTCCACCTGCTATCTGATGCCACAGTCCTTCTGGAACTGGAACTCCTCTTGCAAGTAGGCTCTATTTCTCCCTACCTGCAGCCTTCCCACCAGCCTTATGGGACTACCTTGCCTGGTCCACAGCCTGAACTTGCATCGCTGTTCCCGCTCTCTGCTTCCTCTACCTAATACAGGTTGCTGCTTCCTTTCAGGAATGGGACCATCACACTCTACCTGCCTTCCACCTTAGTCTTCACCTGTTGACATCATCTGCACATCATCTCATTGGCTTCATGGAGTCATAGCCTGTCCCTGGATCCACTGGGTTATTGTCTCCTCTGTTTCTTGCCTGGTTGATGCTTCCTGTTTGGAGAGGACATCTGTTCTTTGCTTGCCTCCATCCTCCTACCTCTGTAGAGTGATATCGAAGGCTAGTGTTCTCTCTCCCCATTTACTGTGCCTGGAAGCTCATTTCTACAATCAACTGTCTCGATCTTACCTGCTCTCCACCAGACTGTCACTTGCTGCTCCCTCCTGGACTTGTGCATCTCCCTAATGTGCCTTCACCCTTAACCATTATCTGGAGCTTTATGTCCTTCATCTCACCTCACCTACATCAGGTAGGAGCCTGTGTTTGTACCTACAGGTCCTACCATATGCAGTGTCCATATCCTACCTCATTACCACTTCCCTCCAGTCTCAGGGCCTACGTACTCTGACTAACTTCCAGCCTTACACACCACTCACCATCCCGCTCATTCATGGATCATCATACTTCTCCCCCTTGGCCTACTTTCCCTCATGATTTGGATCTTACCAGCTGGTCCGATATCTATCTTGATCCAGTTTGTCTGCCTCTGGGACTTCCTTGTTGCAGGTCACCCATCCAATTGATGTCTGAGTTTATGTTTTCCTTCAGATGTGGGAACTTTATCCGGCATCCTTCTCCGCTCCAGCACCTTCCGTCCCTTCACTAGTTGGTTGAGGCCTTCATCAGATGTCAGACATATGTACCTCAACCCTGTTGCTCTTAGTACTTTGTTTCAGTCCATGGCCCTCCATGGATTTATTTTATTTTATTGAAGATATCGGATAACATACCTTTGAGTCAAAGACTCCTTTACAAAGGTTCCATGCCATTGAGAACAGAGATATCAGGGACAATAGCAACACTTAGACACAATAGTTACAGAAATGGTTACAAAATGGTTACAGGTAACACAGTAAAGCAGCAGGTGATACAAAGATACAGAGTGTTTCCAAGCATAGGTACATAGTACAGATGGTAGCGGGTAACAGAAACATACACTGCAGGGCAGTGGCATAAGCCATGCCCTGGTGGTTATTTGCAGGTCTAGGCTGGACTGAGGTGTCCATTGTCAAATATAGGCATGCCCTGGGGTGGCTGGACCAGAGTTAAGTCCACAGTCATGGGGGGGGTAGGGCTACAAATCAAGGACACTCACAGATTGAGTCATGAGAGATTAGGTCTCTTGGCTGGGACTTGAACTGTCCAAGTTTGGGTTCTGTGAGGAGGGAGTTTGGGAGGGAATTAAGACAGCTAGGGGCCAGGTACCTAAAAGTTCTTTGGCCTGAGGTGGTCTTGCAGCGAGGTACCCTGAAGTGGGTTGTCGCCGATTGCCGAGTGAGGCGGGTGGACAATGGTGTCTGGAGTAGGGGGGTGAGAGCAGGTGGGAGTAGCCCTGCTGTTATTTTTTTAGCAAAGAGGCAGGTCTGATATTTGAGCCTCCCATCAAAGTTTAGCCAGTTGGTTGAGACATACAGGGTGCAGGTATGTGTGAGTCTTGCGCAGCCAGTGGCTAGTCTACAGGCCTTATTAAGGGCCAGCTTAATTTTGTTTAGGTATGTGTTGTCGGCTGCCCCATAGATAATGATTCTGTAGTCTAGGAGTGATAGTACTGATGCCAAGACAGCTAGGTGGAGAGCTTCTGGTGGGAGGCAGTGCTTTTACTGGTGAAGCAGGCCAATACACACATTGACAATGGTGCTCAGTTTTCGGATGTGGTCATGGTAGGTGAGCCTAGAGTCTAGGGTGATACCTAGGTATTTGAATGAGGTAACCTGCTCAAGGAAGTCATTTAGAGAGTTCAATATGAGCAGGGGTTGTCTTATGTTCTTGTTTTGGGAGTGGGCAAACACCATGGATTTTGTTCTTTTGTAATTTAAAACTAGCCTATGTTGAACAAACCAGGATTCAGCTTCTGTGAAAGATTTTTGGAGTGCAGAATGGAGGGCTGTGGGATCAGTGTGGGAGATATAGAGGATGGCATTGTCCACATACAGGAGTAGTTTCCCAGAACAATCCTTGGACAAGGAGTTGAGGAACAGGGAGAAAAGAAGGGGGCCAAGAATAGAGCCCTGCAGGACCCCCAAACTGACTTGGAGGGGGCAGGGCAGGGTTTGGGCAAGCCTGACTGTCTGGATTCTCTCAGACAGATAGCTGGCAACCCAGCCGGTGGTCTCTGGAGACAGACCTAATTGTGTGAGGGAATCCAGGAGTAGTGTGTGGTGCACTGTATCAAATGCCTTGGAAAGGTCTATAAAAAGAGCACCAGTAATGTGGCCAGTGTCAAGAGATGTATGGAGGGCATTTGTAAACTCCAAAAGGGCTGTGGTGGTACTGTGGTTGTGGTGGAAGCCATGCTTCTCAGGACACAGAAGGCTATATTTAGAAAGGTAGTCCATAAGCTGGGTGGCCACAATCTTCTCTAAGGTTTTGGAGAGGAGAGGCAGGATTGAGATGAGGCAGTTGCTCCTAGGCAGAGTGTGGTCACCGCTTTTAAGGATGGGTGTGATAAGAGCAGATTTCCATTTAGTGGGAAACTGGCTCAGTGATAGGTAGCAGTTCAGAGGCATGGTGCGAGGGGGGAGAACTTCGTTAAAGGTGAACCTAAGCAGTTTAAGATCTAGTGTGTCGCTGCTGAAATATGATTTGCTGAGGGTCTTGAGTAGAAGGGGGGCAGATTCATGCTGAGATATTGCTTTAAAGCAGAATGGGGGGTCGGAGAGGGAGCGAGGTGGTGCTGGAGGGTGGGGGAGAAGAAATTGGGGGGAGAACACTACTAAGGTCAGAGAAGGAGGCTTTAAACATATTTGCAATCAGGGCAGGGTCTATGGTGATAGACCCATTGGCCCAGAGTTGGAAGGGAGGTGCAGTGGAGGCTTTGGCAAGGCAAGACAAGGCAAATTTTATTTAAAAGACACCCATCCTGGAGGCTCTGGGCACCGAACATTTAAAAGAAAATACATATTATGCATTCTAAATAAAAACATAACAATATCACAGATATAGCACCACATATAAATACAATGGCTTGAGTAAAAGCCAAAACCTAAAAAAGCCAGTACTAGCCTGGCAAAGATTCTAGGACAGCAAGGACTATAATAAACAATCCAGGAAGGCTTGATTAAATAAGAAGGTCTTGAGGCGGGCCTTAAAAACCTCTACAGAAGGGGCCTCCCTCACAGCTGGAGTAAGCGAATTCCACAGGACGGGAGCGGGGACACTAAATGCTCTGTCACCAGCTGTTTTTTACCTCATCCTGGGGATCACTAGGAGGCCCCTAAAGGAGGAATGGAAGGGTCGGGTCAGGACAGCGGGAATAAGAAGGTCCTTCAGATAACCAGGGCCCAGGCCATGAAGGGCCTTGAAGGTGAGTAAACCCACCTTAAAGAGGACCCTCCACCTAACTGGCAGCCAGTGCAGTTGATGCAGGACCGGAGTGATATGACAGTATTTAGACTGTCCAGTCAACAACCTAGCCGCCGCATTCTGCACCAACTGCAGTCAGTGCAGGGTACCCTCAGAGACCCCGAGATAGAGCGCATTACAGTAGTCCAGCCTGGATGTCACAAAGGTATGTACCAAGGTGGGGAGGTCCTGCGGCGGAACTAGGGGTTGTATCCTGGCGATATTCTTCAGATGATAGAAACTGACATGGACTGTGGAAGACACCTGAAACTGAGGTGGCAATCCACTGTCCAGAATAATGCCAAGATCTCTCAACCTAGAGAAGGCCTTCAATGGTACAGAGCCAAGGAAAAGCCCAGTATCTGCACTAGAGGCCAAACTATTATGCCCTCTGTTCAACTCCACCACCAGTACCTCCATCTTATCAGGGTTCAGTTGCAACCAGCTGGAGGCCATCTAGTCATTCATTTCCACGAGGCAGCTACTAAGCACTTCCACTGCATGAGATGTTCCAGGGGCAAAGGAAAAATAGAGCTGGGTATCATCGGCATAGCAATGAAAATCCAAGCTGTACTTCCTAATGAGCTCTCCCAGGGCAGCATGTACACGGCAAACAGCATCGGCGACAAGACCGAACCCTGGGGAACCCCGCACAACTGGTGGCCGGAAAAGGAGGAGAAATTCGCCATCACCATCCTCTGCCTCCTGTTAGATAGAAAGGATTCAAACCAGTAGATGACCGTGCCAGCGAGTCTGCAGAATTCCCTTAGGCGGTCAAGCAACACCCGATGGTCAACCGTGACAAATGCTGAAGAGAGATCGAGGAGAACAAGAATTGTCCCCTCACCTCAATATCTAGCCCTAAGGAGGTCATTGTGCACCTGAACCAACACAGTTTCTGTGCTATGCCTCGCACAAAACCCAGACTGGAGTGGCTCATATAAATCATGGGCCACGAGATGCTCCTCAAGCTGAAGTGCCACAACTTTCTCCACAATCTTACCAAAAATGGGAGATTGGAGATAGGATGATAACTCACCTTGATCTCAGGGTCCAAAGATGTTTTTTTCAGAAGGGATCTCACCAATGCCTCCTTCAGGACATCAGGAAAGACCCCCTTCAACAAGGAACACCGGACAATCAAGGCAAATGCAGGGTCAACAGAGTCGACACATCTCACTGAGAAACGAGTTGGCACTGGGTCCAGTTCACAAAAGGTGTGCCGTAGCCTGGAAGCAATTTCAATGACCTCAGCCACCTCCACCGGTCTAAACTCACCCCAACCAGGCAGAGAGCTCTCCGCTCACCCATAGCGACCACTGTTGGCCAAATTTTGACCCACTCTCAGAACCCCCTGCCTGATGGTGTACACCCTGTCTGAGAAGAATCGAGCAAACTCTTTGCATAATGCATTAGAAAAAGCTACCTTCAGCTGTAGACAGGAAGGATGAAGAAGCATGCTCACAGTCCGAAAGAACATAGCTGATCAGTTCCTCCCAGCAGCAATCTCCCTGGACAGGAATTCTGCCTTCTTACAGTTGATTGCTCCCTGGTATGCTATAGAGTGAAAAAGCTCTCACCAAATTTCAACTCTCAGTCTGGCGTTCTGCAGAGGCTACACAGATTCACACAGGCAAATTCCGAAAAGCAGGGAACCCTCATAAGTCAGGAAGATAGTTTTTCAGCAAATGTAGGAAGAAGTCCTCCAGGCAGGCATTTCCCCACCCCAACAACAATGAAATGCAGATAGACCACCTCTCTCAGGCCCAGGATCTGCTTCAAGCTAGTCCGGGACAATGGGAGACAGGTGGGGTTCTCCCAGAGGGCAGCGGAGCTCCCACCTCCTGCCGCACTGGTTACCCCCACCGCTCAACCACCGCCCCTTGCAACAGTTCCTCACCAAGCCCCTGAGGTGGTCTCTGAAGAAAACAGATGAATCCTTCCTCCCGCTGGAATTACCTCCAACAGTCACACCACAGCCATCGGTATCAAACCAGCATTCCGAACCTCTGGCAGCACGTTCTTCCTGCCACTAAGTTTCTGAAGGTGAGTGCCCAAAAGACTTCAGTTGGCTCCTTTACAGCTTAAAACAGGTCACTAGCAAAAAACTCCAGCAGACTCTTGATCCAAGTTAACCTTTTAACCTTTTAATAAATGGAAAAGAAAACCCAAAACTCCTGATCTACTTCACTTCAGAAGCCCTGCCTAATGCTTTTCCACTACACTAAAAATCGGCCAAAATATCTAAAATGAAATTACTTGTAGCATCACTATAAGATAAGATAAAATAACTTAGGCATTAAAGCCCGAGCAGATGGCAGCCCAGCGTGGCCGCCATCTTGAATAGTATTGAATAGAGTTTGCCACTGAGCTCTTTGAGGGAGTCCCAGAACTTGTGCCCTGAGCCCCATGTGGCAGTGAGTGAGGTCTGGTAATACTCAGCTTTTGCCTTACGAATATTCCAAGTACATTTATTATGTGCTTCTTGGTAGCGCTGTCTATCAGAGGGTTTACCAGTATCCAGAGCAATGTGCCATAGATTGTCACGTTTACGCATCTGGTCCAGCAGGACTTGTGACATCCAAGGTGTGTCAACCTCTTTAACTATCTTTTTGCTTAGGGGTGCATACCGGTCGCAGGCAGAGTTGAAGGTGTCGATGAAGTGGTCGAGGGCAGAGTCAATGTTCAATGTGGTTCTGATGCAGGACCAGTCACGAGCTAAGAGACACTGTCTAAGAGACCGAGGTTTGCTGGGTTTGAGGCGGCGTTGGAGGATAGTATTGGGAGGAGGCTTTCTAACAATATACAACCAGTGACAAAGCACCAGGGAGTGGTCACTCAGGGCTTTGGGTAGTACCCTGACCTGGGTTGCTTTGTGAGGTGCATTGGTGAGCACAAGATCAATGAGGGTAGCAGTACCAGTCTTCTGATTGATTATAGTGGCAGTAGTCACAAGTTTTGACGGTTTTGAGACGCTACAGCATCCCTAATGGGAGTCGATGTGTCAGCTAGCCAATTTGTATTAAAATCCCCAAGGGCAATGATTTCAGCCCTGTCAGGGAGTGTCTGGAGGTGGGTGAGGACAGAGTGGAAGGCACTCTTCTGATTTTGGGGAGGAATGTATATGGAGGAGAGGAACAGGTGGGCTCTGTTAGATGCAAGAGTGATTTTCAGAGCCTAGGCCCCATGTTCTAGGGTTGGGGATGGGAGGGTGAGACACTGTAATGAGTTCTGGATGTACAGTGCACATCTACCCCCTTTTTTAGAGGTTCTGTCGGCATGGTATAGAGTAAACCCGAGGAGTGAGACCGTGGAGTCTGGGGTGCGGTCAATGAGCCATGTTTCAACTACTGAGATGACATCAGGGTGATACTGGGAAACCCAGCCCTTAAAAAGAGTCAAACTTGTTGAGGAGGCTACATATATTAAGGGAGGCAACTATTAGATCCTTAGGAGCAGTAACCTGGGGGGGGCAGTTGGGCAGGTCCTGGGTTGGGGTGGGCATCTTCCAAGAGGAGGAGCAGGAGCAGGAGGATGTGCAAGGATGCCAGTTTTAGTCTCTTCTTCACCAGCTTATGCACCAGTAGAGAAGGGGAAAAGCAGTGCATGGAGATGGGGATGAGTAGGTCCCATACAGAGGGAGAGGCAAGGCAGAGTAGCATCCACCGCCGTACCATGGCAGCGCCAATAGGGGGAGATGTGGGTGGGTGGAGCATGGTCCATTGGTAGAGTGAGTGGGGTAGCACGCTGTTAGAGGTGGGGGGGGGGTGGCTAAGGTGAGAAGCCTGATAAGAGGCAGTTCTGACTCACAATGTTGGGAGACATGT
The DNA here is from genome assembly GCA_016271365.2 of Neoceratodus forsteri. Classification (NCBI taxonomy): domain Eukaryota; kingdom Metazoa; phylum Chordata; order Ceratodontiformes; family Ceratodontidae; genus Neoceratodus; species Neoceratodus forsteri. The sequence goes on along the minus strand of CM057450.1, from coordinate 596,179,872 downwards.
GGAGCATCCCCTAGCAAAATGAGGGGGGCTTGTGTTAGCAGCTCAAGCCACATGGCAGAGCTGGTAGTAGTAAGCAGGGTCATAATGAGCACAAGGTAGTTGGGGGCGAAGGGTTTAAGAGTGTTAAAAAACTGAAAGAAATTAGCCTCATCTTCTAGTGACTGCTACAGCCTTCCTGAATTCTGCTGCCATTCGGTAAGGAACAGACCTGGTCCTTTTCCTTCCTGCACAGTAAGACATCCAGCTTCATTCACCTTGACACTGTCCTGGATCAGTCCATCAGTCCATCGGGATTTACTCTGCACTTTCCTTCCATCCTCGGATAGCGACCTTTCCATCTCCAGCTTGAGGGCTCGGGGTCTCATCTGCTGTGGCTCTATTGGGCACCCTACATATCCCGTGTCAGTATTCCTACTCAGGCAACTACTATCCTCCATTATCCATCGCATACGCCTACTCTGGCCATCATCACAGCTTCCATCCACTACTCATGGATTACTGTTTATTTCACTTGAGGGATCTACTTTGAGTACATATTCCTTGGCAAACATGCCTCAGAAACCATTACACTAACTTAACGTTTTTTTCATACTACCCAATCAGCTCTCCTTGATCATTCCAGACCCTCATTTGACCAGATACTAGAAACATTCCCGTCTCTCTCTATTGGAGATTCCCTACAAATCCATTCAGTCCCTGTGGACTTTCCTCAGAGGTTTCCTCCACCTGGAGGGTTTTCCTTTCCTGAGTGCCAGGGGGTCATACTTTCTTTGAGTTGGAGGAGGTCTCTTTTTGGGCTTTCTATTCCCTACAAATTCCTACCTACATACCTACTACTGAAAGGTGGGAATAGAGTTAAGCCTCAAAAAGTACTACAAGTTACACAAGCACTATATACCCCATTGCTATTCCCCAAACATTGACTGGGAGGGCTTTACCCATGGTTCAATGTGGGGAATAGCTCCTCCCACAACCTCTACTTAATCCCTCCACTACCGCACCTCCCTTGTTTAGGGAGTGTTTTTCATCCACCACCTTCCCCTCCTCTTCCTCCTTTCCCAGAGGTCTTCTCACCCTTGTTCCTGGGCCTTCTATTCCCTACAAATTACTACCTACATACCTACTACTCGAGGGTGTGAATAGAATTAAGCCACAAAAAGTACTGCAAGTTACACAAGTACTATATACCGCATTGCTATTCCACAAACATTGAACCTACATCTACAGTCACTGCAGCTAGTTCACAGACAGCAGTAATGAAAACTGTATTCTGTCCAGTAAAAGGTGGGGGGAGAGGGGCCCTCTTAAGACTGTGTGGAAGGAAATGGACAGCCAGGGTGTGCCCAGCAAATAAAGGGGCAGACATGTAAAATTTAACAGCTTTTCCTCATGCAAAAGTGACTCTTTAGTCTGAGGTTTTTCCCAGCCCAGTCCCAGAATGTCAGCCAATCCAGTGTGGGGACAAAATCAAAACCAGTGTTTGCATGCAGTGCAGGTCTGTCCCCTCAAAGGTATACGCCACACCAGCCCTGCTACTGGGCTCAGTAACAGGAGTTTCTGAGCCTACTGCTGAGCAGTATCTCCTTTAGTACAGACTGAATCCTCTTCTTCGGAGAATCCTGACGACTCTTCAGTTCTATCTAGTGCTATTACTGCTTCTAGACCATTCCTGGCCATCCTGCTGCAGTGACAAATTATTCCAAACTATTACAGCAAGACAGTCAGCCCCCACCTCGGCAGGTGACAGAAGGTTTGTTCACTAAACCAGCAGTTCTGCTTAAAACCATCAACCTGCACTGAAGTTTTCTGAACTTTTTACAGCTAAATCTGAGCTGGCTCAACACCGCAATGCAGTCTGGTTACACTATGTGGGCGGCCTTGAAAATCCCCCAGACAGTACTTATATCATCCTTACTTTACTTAAAGACTCAGTGAGATTTTCTGCTTGATTTCTGTATGCTTTCAACTATGTGGTTGAGGAATAAACATATGACATCAGCTTTAAGCTGCCCAAATCACTAGACAAGTTCTGGGTTTTATACTCTACCTGTAAGACTTCCCCTCTATGCTTCCCTTTTGTGGCCATTCCACTAACCAAACCAGCAGTTAAAACAGTGACTGTACTCTTCTGTAATGAAGGACTTAGTGTATGAATATTTCATTTTGCCTTCATACAAAAAGTGAAGTGTTAGATGTTTCTTCTCCAATTCTAGACACGGAAAGTGTATGGACTGAGGGGTGGAAATTTCGGGTAGTGCCCAGCTATGGAGGTAATGGTCTAATTCACTTGCCCAGCAGTTTCTTTTTAGGCAGGGATAGAGGGCTCTGTTTTTATAAAGGACAACCCTGTTCATGCTACAAGTGTGGTTGTCTAAATCACTACAGCAGTACCTGTGACCAGCCGCACTGTGGGCTATATATGGAGCATGGCCATTGTAGCTTAGCTTGTCTGAACCCATTCTGCTACAATATTTATGAGGAAAGGGGCCATTCCTTCAGAAACTGCCCCTGGGCCTCACGTAATCGAGATGATGACATTCTAGATCAGGACCATCTCATTGGCAAAGCACAGCAGTTGAAGTCAGCAAAAAAAAACAACTGAGGAGATGGCCAGGCTTTCTAATTGCCATCTAACCCTGAGACCCCTCCAGCATGGGAGGGAACAGGGCTAGACCCAGTCCCCTTGTCTCCCACTGATCTGGAAAATGAAACACATTTTCCTTCCAATGGCATGGACCCGCTCCCTCATCAAGAACAAGGAACAACCCCAGCTCCAGATCGGCACATCCCAGTTATGCCTATGGGTTTCTCTACTGAGAAACAAGATATGCCCCTCAACCTCACCCCAGTTCTTCAGCCTGAGTCTACTCCATCTTTGGAAAAGACCATCAGGATGAAACCAGTGATGAAGAAAAAAAGAGGCCACAATTAGAAGCCAAAACTGGCTGCTCCCACTGAGATCACAGTAACCAACAGGTTCAAGGTATTACAAAAGGAAGAAATGTTGTGAAACAGAGAGGAAGACAGGCCACCCGCACTCCCCCCCATCCACCAAATTCTCCTTCAAACCGGTCTCCCCAGCTGAAGTTCTAGCTGCCCTAAATTCCCTTGACCCCAATAAGGGAAAATGCCCACTCGGCCTGGACGCTAAACTCTTATACCTATCTGCCCCTGCCATTTCAGCTCCCCTTGCCGATCTCCTAAACTGCTCCTTCTCCTCTGCACAAATTCCAACAGCCTGGAAGGAGGCATTAGTCATACCATTGCCAAAGGGGGGCAACCCAGCAGAGCCCGGGAACTTCCGCCCTTTCTCCCTCCTCCCCATCCTGGCCAAGCTGCAGGAAAAAATAGCCCTATCTCAACTCACACAATTCCTTGACACCACCTCCTTTTATACCCCCTTCCAGTCAGGCTTTCGGAAATCACACTCCACCATAACTGCGCTCCTTAGACTCACTGATGATATTGCCTCAGGTATGGATAAAGGGTTCCTCACCTCGGCCATATTCATTGACCTGGCAAAAGCATTCGATACCATTTCCCACCCTAAGGTCATCGTAAAACTGCAAGATGCTGGCCTATCTGATCTAGTCACCAGGTGGTTCCAAGATTACCTCTCTAGGAGGAAACAATCAGTCAAAATTGGCACCCAAGTATCCCCCTCGCTCCCAGTCACCATGGGGGTTCCCCCAGGGCTCTGTCCTGGGCCCCCTTCTCTTTTCAATATTCCTAAATGACCTCCCACTATCCTACCCAAACTCAGCAATTCAAATGTATGCGGACGACACCGTTCTGTATGCCTCTGGCCCCTCAAAAGAGGCTCTAAACTCTACCCTTCAGCAGGATTTTAACGCTGTCCAAACTTGGCTTAGCTCCAACCAACTCGTCCTCAATGCTAAGAAAACCGTATCCATAACATTCGGCACACAGCCCAGAATCTCCCAGCTAGTGGCTCTACCCACCTTTCAAACGCTGGACAGAACCACCCTGGAATCCTGCACCTCCTTTAGGTATCTTGGGGTATGGCTGGATCGTCACTTGGACTTCTCTGTCCACATAGACTTCCTCCAGAAAAAACTGCACCCGAAACTAGGAGCCCTTTACCGCAACAAAGGGTGCCTAACCACCCCAGTCAGGAGAGAGCTATTATACAAAATGATTCTCCCAATCTTCGACTATGGTGACGTGGTCTACGGCACAGCCTCTCCATCCACCCTAGCCAACCTGGACCCCCTTTTTCATTCCTTCTATCACCTTATCCTAGAATGCCCCCCTACCACCCACCACTGTCACCTATATGCCGCCCTAGGTCTCCCCTCGCTGCACTCCAGGTGACAGCTTCACTGCGCTAATCTCATAGCTAAGCACTGGTCAAACTCCCTCCCCTCCTATCTCAGTTCTGCTCTATCAACCCAACCCTCCCCGGCCTACTCTTTGCGGGTCTCTGACTCTAAACTACTACAAATCCCTTTCATGCGCACCTCAAAGGGCCAATCGGCTTTCAAATACAGGCTGCCCATACTCTGGAATAACCTCCCAGCAGTAATCAGGCAGTCCGCCACCACCCCTAGGTCCTTGACCACTCTTCTTCAGGCCCACTTCTCTGACATTTGCAACTGTAACCTGCAGGACAGATCTGCTAAATTGAAGTGACAAAATGTAACTTAACGGGGGACCTATGCAAACAACTGTATTATTCTTGCTGTCCCTGTCTGTTTTGTCCTCTTTCTCCATGGTCACTGTAAGAAATGTCTATGGTCACAGACCCCATTGTTATTACGCACTCGGCGTTAAACTTGTAACTAAACAACAAATGTATAAGTCCTGCTTGTAACATCTCTGGACCTGTTGTCTCACCCTTTTTGTGCCTGTTGTACCTGATGTATGTACTATTATGCATCTGTTTCATGGCAACATAGCCTATTGTACCTAATGTAATTTAGCACTTTTATGTTATGTAACTCCAGGTCGCATCTGGAAATGAGTGGATTTCCCGCTCAGTATGCTTATCTGGTAAATCTCATTAATAAATAAATAAGAAGATGCAGATTCAGAAATTTCCTCTATTCCATTCTAATGAGATCCTTCCTCTGACGACTCTCAGTCTGAAGCATTTACTACACAAATAAAAATGAGAGGTAGGACATGATCTCAGTGGCTGAGGGTGAGGGGGTTGTCTCCTTGATGAAGTGTATGTCAATTTAAATGTCAATGGTCTGAAGTCCCAGAAAAAATGCATTATGACTCTTTCTACCCTGCGTCAGTTACAAGGGGATGTGCATTTTGTGTAAGATATACAACTAAAAACTTTGCATGAACCCTCTAGGCCCTGGTCACTGTGGACAGTGGGAGCTTCATTTTGGTCAATAGAGGATGACACACATGACGGGGTGGGAGTTCATTTTTGAGGCTATGATTAGCATTTGATAAAATTGATTGATGTCCAGTCAGGGAGACTTCTAATCCTTGATGTTACTAGGGGTAATTTGCATATATGCACAGCAAACTGAAGCCTCAAGAAATGATCTCTTTAAAGAAGCACAGCCTTTCCTGTTGACATCCAACTTGATTGTGTTTGTGAGAGACTTCAATTGTCCCATGGTTCCTGTCATCCACATTGACTCAGTGTAAGAAGGCCTATTGTGATTTTTCCTTTTTATCAGACATATTGGCCACATCAAATCTCAAAATGCCTACCGCTCTTTGCATCTTCAAGGGGGGGGGCAATACCTATTTTCATGGGTCACTTTCCTCCAGAATCGCCTTTATTTTTTTCTCCACTTCCATCCAGATTAACAGAGCAGAGACCATAGTTGTTGAATCATTGAATCACTTGGCCCTGGTCGGTGACTGCTCCTCCAGTTCCATGCCTACTATGGGGAGAGGGGTCTGGGGATTATAAATACAGCTTTATTAGCAGATGAGACAATTTAAGTTAAATGGCAGTCCTTATGGGAAAGGCAAAGAAAACGCCACCCCACTGGTGGGTTGTGCTGGAGTTTTTTTTCCTTAGTCCTTATGGGAAGCCTACCAGTCTGTCATTTTTGCACATGACTCATCATTTTGGCGGGAAGATTCTAAAGTAGATTTTAAAGAGCTTTTCTAGAAAGTGACTACCACCAAATAAAAGACTGTATATAGGAAATATCTGGTTCTCAGATCACATTTGTAAAAAACTAATAGCCAGGTCTCAACAGCATCCTGGATCTTTCACTGATCAGATTCGTAGAATCAAACCACAAATAAAAAAGGTACAGTACGATCATGCTATCTATTGGCAAAGGAACAGCAATTTGGCACCCAGGGGTCGAAGCAATTTTTTGATATGCTTAAAGCTTGTAACCAGAAAGTTGGTAGTAGGCTGTTGGTAGTAGACCCTCTGGGTCTCTGTCGTTATTCTCCATTTGGATAAAACTATCAGATATCTATTACAGAATGATATGTGTCTGATATGCTATGCAATCCCCCTGAAATCCTACCAGCCTCTTTTTTGGAACATTTAGACATTCCCATTCCAGTGCAAACATCCACGGTTCAACCAGTTACCATAGGTGAAGTAACAAGTGCTATTAAGTCTCTAAATTTAAATACTGTCCTGGGAAGTGATGGCCTCTCAGTCGAATTTTATAAAACTCTTTTAGCACAACTGGGCACAGCCCTAATATATATTATATTATCTATACCTATTATATATCTATAACGAGATTCTGGAAATGAATTCTTTGCCATCCTGCATGACATCCGCACACTTGATTTTCTTGTATAAGGGGGAGAGATGCCTTTTGCAGAACTGGTGGCCAGTCAGCCTTCTGAACATTGATTTTACAATCTTGCCAAAAGTTTTAGCACGAAGGTTGAAGAAAGTGGTGGGCTATGTCATATCTCCATACCAGCCCTGTTCCATCCCAGGGCGTTCTTTTCAAGGTAATTTTGCTACCTTCAGGGAGGTCTTTGAATGTGGAAACATGGGAAGTCTAGATGGTTTTGTCTTATCCATAGACCAAGAAAAAGCTTTTGAGAAGCTCTTCAATGTTTTCCTGTTCAAGGTCCTCCAGGTGAATGGTATACCTATACAGTTTATACAATGGTTTATGATTTTCTACCATCATGCTACAGTGAACCCCATATTAATGGCTGGAAAGTCTCCACATTACAGATAAACAGAGGTGTTCAGTAGGGTTGCCCCCTCAGTCCCCTCCTTTATGTTTTTGGGATAGATCCCTTGTTATGAAATTTACATATGGGGGAGCGGCTGTGGGAGATGGCTCTTTTTAGAGGCACCATGGTGCTGAAAGTACCAACTTATGCTGACAACCTCAACATTTTCTACCTGACCCAGCTGATGGGCCTCAGGTGGAGGCTACCTTAGGATCTTTTCCTGCAGCATCTGGCTTTGTGATAAATTTATCCAAAAGTAAAGGTATTGGATTAGGGGACATACCAAGGTATGGAAGGGCCGCATTGCTCAGATACCTGTTGAAGGGAGTTCTATTGAGCTCCTAGGTGTTAGTTTTGGAATGGGTAATATTGCTTTGACTAGTTGGAATACTTAGCTGAAATTGGCCTTAATACAGGTACAAAGATGGAAAACCTGGAAGTTTTCTAATAAAAAAATGTGTTATCTTAATCAAGCTCCTGTTGATCCTCAAGTTTCTATATACAAGTTATGTCCCCCTGTTTCAGTTGAGGTTTGGTTATTCAGTCTGTTCTTTATGTTTTTCTGAGGGAGCAGACTGAACCCTGTTAAGTGAGGAGTGACTTATAATAGCATTAAGGAGGGGGGTTGGCATGGTTAATCCTCTGGAGTTTTATTATAGTGTATTTTTCTCCCATAATTTTCAAAAAGGCTTTAGACAGGAAAACAGGCTATGGGTTCCTCTTGTTCAGGAATGGATTGACCCTCTTGTTCCACAGTAGAGATGAAATGCCGTTTGTCTTCCAAAATCGAACTCTAGAGATGCCTGTTCTGTGTATGTTTGACTGGGTTTTTTGAAACTCCAGCAGTGGAAACTGAATCCTGGACAAATCGAGGCATTGTCCAGGAAGTAGATATATGCTGTTATTCAGGCATCAGGTTTTGAAATGACACTTGAAATTCCAGAATGCCCAGAGGGCTCAGAATTGCTGATTCTGCAGCATTTTTCTAATGCTAGAATCCCTCCACAGATGTGGGATGTGCACCGGTTGAGTACACATAGTAGATATAGGTTAAAAGTAATTTTAAGCATGAAATTCTAGGTGAGTATAATTACCTGAGGCCAGAATGCAGTAATATTTCAGAAACCCGACCCATTTGTTTTTATCTTGCCCGTATGCACAAGGGCTTTGATCATTTTTGCTACCACATGTAAAATGCACATATTGAATCCGATTATGTATAATGGTTAGTTTTGGGTCTGTTTTCTCCTCAGTGGAAAAAGTACAATTTCTTATCTTTAGCTGTAATACTGACCATAGTTACATGTTTTTCTTTGGCAAGCAATATGTACTTTCTCCTTACAGCAGAAGCTACTGTAGTTCCTTATCAGGAGGTTTTTCTCAGTATTCAGCTGACTGAATATAAAGTATGTTCAGTAGATGCTGCCAGGGTTACAGGTGCACAGCTTAAAGACCAGCTGATGCCTTCAGAAGAACTTTACCAAAACAGAATATTTAGACACAGATCAGCTTATATTTCACATTAGTTCTGTATTTCTCCTCCCAGTGATTGATTACTAAGGTAATCTGCATGAAAACAGGATCATTGCTCTGAAAGACTTCATCTTTTCCTGTTGCTGTTTCCCTACCTGAGGTCATAATGCACTGCTTGTGACATCACAGTTACACCCATGGCAACAGACTGTGATGTCACAACAGAGGATTATGAGTTGAAGTAGGGAGTCAGCTATAGAGGCAGATGAACCCTGAGGGATAAGGATCATGTATGCATTCAAAAGTTCTTAGTAATAAATACTGAGGAGGAGGAATCTTCAGAATATATTTGGAATGGAAGCTGAATTGCATCTAATTATTATGCTTTTCAAAGTTTTCTTTTAAAGCATCTATGGCTCTTTAAAGCCCCACAGAAGGATTTTCCAGATCATACATTTTCACTTTGCAAGGGTATGGGGAAAATCCTGGTGTGGTGGATGATGAGGATTTTGAGATTTATTTTGTTTTTCTGAATTTCTGATGTTCTCTTTTATTTCCCCTGTCTTTACTGACAATGTATGCTTGAAATTATTTTCCTTTGTATAACTTTGTTATAGTCTGTATTATTTGTATTATTAGTGTTATATTTTTTGTCTTTGTTTTTCTTCAATAAAAAACCCTACTCTTTTTTGTCACTGTCTAAAATGTATTCACACAGTGATTGTTTTACATAATCTGAAGGGTTGATGTTTGAGTTGTCTTAGTTGGATTATGTATATGACCAATACTATATAACCTTTTTTTGAGTTATTTGGTATATTTTTGTTGGTATGATTTCTGATTTGATTTCTTGTCTTATATTGTATTGTATTGATATCTACTTTAACAAAAACACCCTACTCTTTTCGAGAAGTGCCATATATGGAATCCTTCATGCGTACCTGAACAACCACCAGAAAATGTAGACAGGACCTCAGTTTAATGTCTCATTTAAAGTATGGCACACCTCGGCAGTACAGCATCCCCTTGGTACTGCACTCATGTCCAGTGATTATGGTAAGAGACCAAGCTCTGTGGCACTGAAGCCCAGTGTTCTAGTGGCAGGGCTCCTAAACATCTGGGGCATGTTTGTTTCAGTTCTGGGGCTGGAATTATTTGCATCTGTGGCAAATTTCTGTCTGTCCATTGGGTAACATACAAGGTGATGCCACTGATATCCTATAGTGAGCATAGCTAAGAGGCTTGAAGACAAAAGAGCCTGCAGCTGTGGAAAACCATTATTTGTAAATGAAAATCCCCACAAAATGATGATTTCTGCATCACCACTTGAGTTCTGCAACAAGGCCCCTGTTTAGAGGCCAGCGTGTAGTGGCAAAACTGTAGAACTGTGAGGGCCTTGCCCTATCTCTTGCTGTGTAACCATAAATGCCAGTCTCCCTCAGGAATCTGTCTTGTCCTGGTTTGAAAGTCCTCACTGGGTCTGCCATCTCACATGCTAACCACCCTATGTGTAATGAAATGCTTTCTGAGATTTATCCTTATCTTGCCCCAACCCCCATTTATAGTAAGTGCACATCCTGTAGTTCTGCTTGCACTCACCTGCCCATTACTGATGTCACCCATCATTCTTGGCCTTTCAAGGAGGGAGGGAGGGATGACAATGGAAAGTTACTGCACAAAAAAACTCTAGTATTGTGGCTCACAGGCCCCCTATAAAATGAATAAAAAAAATTAATTAGAGTTCTTCTGTCTAGATACCCCACATTTCTGGATGTCCTTGAAAGTCACAATCACTCATGCTACAGTTAACAATTTGTGGGCCAAAGGTGTGCAGGTGGCCTGGTAGAATGAATCATCTAAAGTAAAATCTAAGTGATTTTCCTTTTCATAAAGTAAGTATAATTATTTTACATACTCTTGAATGTTGCTGCTGCCTGGATGGCAGGAGATGAACGCAACAGGCCCTTGATCTTTTTATTTTGTCTAGCATGCTGCATTTCCTGTGTTCAGTGACTTGGACCGTGTTACATGTGTGTGCTTGACACTTGTGCAACAAACAACTGCAAAGTTACATAAATATCAGAGAACAAAAAATGTATCTACTGTCTAAGTGTTCAAAGTACTACCTTTTCAACAAGGCAGCAATGCTACCAAAAAAGACAAGTTTACATTACAGCAGCAGTATGTGTTAGTCTGCAAACCTCTTTATCATGTATTTTTTTTTTGTTGCAAAAATGTATTTCTGATATGCTTACATTCATCCTTCGTGTATTTTTAATTGTCTCAGACAGTTTTAAAATGCATTTTATGGCAAATTATGTCTTTAATGACTCGCGTTGTTAAAAATGGTTGCCACTCGAAAGTTTTTGAAATCTATTCCACTGAGGTTACTTCATAAATGTACATACTAGAGTCTTACTGTAGATGTAGTAAGATGGTGTTTTATTTAAACATTTTACCAGGAAAGCGTACTGAGCAGACTACCACTCGAATCCAGACACAACCTGGGGGGTTGGGGGGGGGCAAAGGAGTCAATACAGCGTATAAGTACATAGTAGAGCATAAATACAATCAGCAATGCATAATGACAGGACGCATTGTGTACAGTAGATACAGGCATGAACTTAGATACAGACAGCTTAATGAACATTGTCAAAAGTTGGGAGTTAACAGTTAGTCATGGGAAAGTGAGGACAATATATAAAATAGAACAGTTTTTAGGTACAGTATATTAGACCAGGGTTAACGCATGTTATAAACCAGAGCAAGCTGCACATGGACAAATGGGATTTGCCAGGTGTAGTGAAAGATAGTCAGTTTAGCAGCTGGGCCAGAGCTGGCAAACACTGTAGCCTCAGGAACAGATTGTCCTTGGCTAGGGTCCCTGCTTGGCCACGGTACTGGGTTAGCAGTCTAGGTGCATGTACAGGAGGAGCAGAAGTGGGCTCAGAGGAAGGAGTCGAGTTGGTAGGCATAGTTGGTTTGCTGAATGGTCAGCTGGAGAGAATTCCACAGTTTGGGCATGCGGTATGAGAATGCTGCATGTCCTGAAGTAGTGGCCATACCAGGGGTGCTGAAAGAATAGGTGTCATAATTTCTGAGGGAGTGCGAAAGTAGGGGAGGGACAGACATGGCACTAGAGAGGTATGGGGGCAGAGACTGGGTCCAGAACTTGGCCATGAGTCTGGCGCAGTGAGACAACCTCCTATCATGCTGTGAGGGGAGGTGTAAGTTCTGATAGAGGGTGCAGTGGTGTGTGCTGGGAGGATAATCAAGGGTGAAACGACAGGAGTGAAAAAAAGTGTCCAGTCTGGTTAAGGTAGTTTTGGGAACTGCACAGTAGACTACATCGCTGTAGTCAGAGATAGGGAGGATCATTTTCTGTACAATCTCATGCTGGGTCAGTAGCAGGATGCAGCCATGGTTCCGGTACAGGGCCCGAGCTTGGGGTGCAGCTTCTTGTGGAGTGCGTCAACGTGCACAGAAAAACCAAGGTGTTGGTTGAGCCATACCCTGAGGTATCTGAAGGAGGGGCAAGCCTCCAGCTTTGTCCCATCCAGGGATGGAAGGTGGGTGTGGAGGGGAGCTGAGACAGTCTCTGCCTTGTGCCAAAGGTCATGGAGACAGTTTTCTTGGCATTCGGGAATAACTGATTTGAGTGAAACATGAGCTAAACTTCACTGAAGTTGAGCTGCAGTCTGGATGCCACATCAGGGGTAGAGGGGCCTGATATATACAGGACAGTGTTGTCTGTATACATAAGAATGGAAGTATGTGGGCAGGCACAGGGCAGCTCATTAAGGAAGATGGAAAACATTAGTGGCCCTAGGATGGAGCCTTGGGGACCCCCCGAAGAAATGGGAAGTGGGGAGGAGGTGGAGTTACCAATCCTTAAGGATTGAGTTCAGCCCACCAAGTAGGAGTGGAACCAATTGGTAGCTATATTGGAGAGTCCAGCTAGGAAAAGCATGGTTAGGAGGAGAAGGTGTGAAACAGTGTCAAAGGCCTTTGCAAGAGTGACAAAGATGGCTGAGGTAAAATGGGCTTGGTCCATACCAGTGAGGATGGCATTGGTGAGCCTTAGGAACCCAGACTGGTATGGAGTGAAGAAAGATGTAGAATCGAGGAAGAAGGAAAGGTGGGAGAGGACTAGGTGTTCCCGCAGATAAGCTAGAGTGGGGAGAAGGGAGATAGGGCGATAGTTATGTGGAGAGGAGGGGTCGCCTCCCTTTGGAAGAGGGATAACTGTGGCATGTTTCCATTCTGTTGGAATGGAAGCTAGAGAGAAGGAGAGGTTGAAAAGTGAGGCCAGTGGTGATGGACTAGCAATGGCTGAAAGGAAGAGCATTTTAGCGACCAAACCGGAGGGGCATTTGCCTTTGGTAGAGTTTAATGTAAGCAAGGCATTGTAAACAATGGCCAATGTGACTTGTTGGAAGGTGAAGGCATGAGAGGTGGCTTGAGCAGACAGTGGTGGGGAGGGTTGGGCAGGTGAGGAGGGAGACAGAGAGGACTGCAGAAAAAAGGTGCAGTTTGTGAAGGAGTTGAATTCATCTGCTTCCTCTAGCGGGTCAATGAGAGTGATGTTTCCTGACTTAAGGACAGGAGTGGGGGTAGGGAGGGTGGGGAGAAGACGGATTGGACCACTTTCCAGAATTTGTTAGGGTTGTTTATATTTAATAAAATAGTGGATCGAAGTAATTTGCTTTGGCCTGCTGGATTTGCCTAGTGCATACATTCCAAAGAGTGCAGTAATTTTGGTAAACAGGGTACATGCCAGTAGCCTTATGGGCCTTCCACACCTGGTACCTGGCTCTGAGACAGGCCATGACATCAGCAGTGATCCAGGACAGATTGGCCCCCTAAACACGGGTTCGGCTAAGAGGTGTGTAGGTGTCCCAGACCAAGAGGAACTTTGTCTTGAAAAAGTCCAGCGCAAGATCTATGGAGGTGGCATGAGAGATGACAGTCCGGTAAGTGTTTGCAAGGTCATTTAGGAGGGACGCAAGGTCCAGGGATTTGTAGGATCTTATCAGCAGGGTTCTGGGGGGGGGCCTTTGGCCTGAAGACTTTCCTTGTTGAGTATATTAGGTGATGGTTGCTTATAGAGTCAGGCAAGAGACCAGCAAAGATTATCCAATGAGGGTGTGAGGTAAGGGACCAGTCTAGCAGGGAGTGGTTCTGAGTCTTGGGGTTCAGGTGAGTATGTTCTGTGATCAGCTGGGTCAGGTTTAGGGTGGCCACTTCATTCCTTACTTTCGAGCAGGAGGGGTCGAGCCAATTTGCATTGAAGTCTCCCAAGATATGCAGTTCTCCACCTAGGACATGGATTTTAAGGGCCGTTAGTTGGTCCTTGATTGAGGACACAGGGGAAGCTGGAGGCGGGAGGAGCCAGCTATGTAGATGGGAATTGTGTGAAGTAGCGTGATTTTTACCATCAAGGATTCAATAGCATGTTGTGCGTTTGGGAGAGATAGTGACACGGTGGTTGCTTGGAGAGAGGATTTGATATGCATTGCAATACCGCTGCCCCTTTTGCCACTAGGGTGGTCTTGTCGGATTATTGTAAAGCCAGGGATTGAGATGCATGCATCCTTGATGTGAGGTTTTAGTCATGTCTCTGAAACAGTAAGAATGTCCAGTTTTAGGGATAGGACAATTGGCTGGAGCAACACGATTTTGGGGGGAAGGCTGCAGATGTTTAAGTGGGCCATCTTAAAGCCACGGGGGAGCTGCAAGGGGGGGGACAGGACCTGGGTTAGGTTTGATGTACTCTGTTATTAGTAGCATCAGGGTTACCAGGAACTTGGACAGTGTTAGCTTGGAACTACTGACAGGGCAGAGGGAGTTTGTTTGAGATGACAAGGTAGACTGAGAGGTGAGTTTCAGGGCAATCAAGCCAGCATGGAAACAAGATAGTAGTCTGAAGGGGCCAGGTGTTCAGGGTTGATGGAGGATGACGGGTGGCAGAAGGTGTATGGTGGTGATGGAGTTTGGAGGTCCAGGAGGCATGGGTCATAGTGGCTGGTAACAGTCCGGTGCTGCTGGGTAGATGGAGGGGGAAAGGGACACCAAGGGTATGTAGATGAAAAAGACAACGATGTAGAGAAGAGCCTTGATGTGAAGGACTGAGAGGTGAGTGAGGGCCTGTAAAAAGACAGAGAGGAGGGAGCACAAGGCAGTACTGCCTAGAGAAGGTGCCACTATTTAAGAGAGGATATCTGAGACTGACATCTGGTGGTGAGCAAAAGTAACCTGCAGATGGGAGTTTAGGCTGTTAGGTTTGTTTATATCACGTGCGCATCAGTATAAAGGGCATTGTTCACCAAGGGTGGTGGTGGGGGCAGTGGGGTAGCTGACATTAAGCATCAGTGTGGCTAAAGTGTCCTCAGCTGTTTGCAAGCATGGGTCCATGGCGTACCTGGCACAGTGGAGAGTGGAATCCAGCAGCTCGGGGAAGGGCAGGGAGAACAGAAATGTGGGCCCTCTTGACCGCTCGACAACCACTGTGAACAAAAGGGAAATAAGTCAGCTTATAACAGGTACTACTGGGGGAGGTGCACACATTGGGAGAGGGAATGCCTTTACAGACTGAAAAAATGTATATAACTGAATGTGGAAATGATTTAGCAGCCGGGGGGCTATGTTCCCTTAGGAACTAACAATTCTTGCAGCGTTAATTTTCCAACTATCTAAACATTTCATTTGAAATCACAGTATAACTAGTCTGAATAGCTTAAAACAAATTTTAAAACCTGGCAGAGGACTAATCTGAATCAAGTAAACTCCAATATAGTTTAAAGCAAATTTTAAAACCTGGTAGAAAAATGCCTAGAAACAGAGCCAGGGGCTGTTTTCCTTCAATCTTGTAGAAATTACTTCTTAAAGTAATTAAACATTTCCCAGGAATCACAGTATACAGAGTCGAAATGTCTGAGCAAATAAAACTATCTGAAGTGCTGTGGGGATAAAAATAATAGGATTTGAAGGACTTGGTGCCAAAATTAAAGTGTCCTCAGCCATTTGCAAGTGCGGGTCCGTGGCATACCTGGCTGATGGTAAATAGCTCTGCACCACTCCAACATGTTTAATTTTTGCATGCTGGGCATTTTAAGAAAGTGGGAATGTTTTAAAAAACTTCAAAATCCTGTATATTATCCCAGGAATAAAAGAATGTAAAAAAAAATGTGTATACTGATATTTTTGCCATAAAATCGTAAGTTCTGAAAAAAACTACATGGTGACTAACAAATACTGCTACTTTAACACCCTTTTTTTCAAAAATAGCCTTCTTCTATAGTAAATGCATGTCCCATAACTACCTGTATTAAAATCAAAGCTTTATTACTCCCTCTGCATGCCCAGTTCCTTGCTATAAGAAATGCATTGTAAATGTTGTACATCAATGTCTTCTCTGTTTTCTTGATTTTCTGTGTAATTTATAATTTGTTTAACTCTGTAACTCGTAACTCTGCTGCAGCTATTTGTGCCACCTTGTGACACACTTGCAAACTTGCTACAGTTAAATGGCCATCTTGGTATATAAAACTATGCATGAATGAATGAACTAATTTAACTCCATGTCATCATAGTGTATGAATGTGCATGTCAAAACAATTTAGTTATAGATCAAGTCATCCTCCCCAGTGGAAGCTGGTTTTTAAATACTGGTACCAGTTTTGTTGCTGTTTTATCTCTATAGTCTTTTTTTTTATTATCCTAGTAGGTATTTCTGATTTACACACAATCAGTAAGTACCATTTTAGAACAGTATGATATAGTTTATGTTCCTTGCTGGGCTCTTCCATTGTTGATACCATGCACCCATGTTCTACTATAGAACTCTGTGGTTGAGAGGGACATAAATTACATTGTACAGCTCTAAAATGGCACTTAACAGCAGAGTGTAAATAAGAAACACTCACTGGGATAACTAAAATGTCTGCAAAGATGGAACAGTAACAAGATTGGAACAATTATTTTAAAAAAATCTGCTAGGAAAAATGACTATAGGTTCAGTGCAGTTCTCCTTTAAAGTGGAACAATCAGTACTAAGAGACCCACACCCAAATGTGAGGCTGGTTCCAATTTGCACTTTGTGTGTAAAAATATTTTTTTACTTCCTGTTTGCCGCAGTATAGTAGATTGTATCAGGCTTGTTTTGTTAACTTAAGTTGACATTTTTTATAATTCATTAAATCTCATATCCTTTTCAACTGACATCAGTGGAGTAATGTACTAGTGAGAGATTCAATATTCTTCAGTGCACGTTAGAGTTTTTATAAGGAGCTCTGATCTTTTGTTTGCTAGTCCCACTGTTCTTCCTATTCTAAATGCAGTCACTGATGACTGTACGTATCCCTGGGAGAACAGCGGGACTGGCAAATATCTGATTGGAGCTTATTAAAGCTCTAATATGCACTGTGAACTACTGAGTCTCCCAGTACTGTAGCCCTCCTCTGATGTCAGCTGCAGGGGATTCTGGGATTTGTAGTTATAGAAAATGTCAGCATCCAAGTCAGCAAAATCATCCTAATACAAGCCACTATAATGCAGTAAACAGTAAGTAAAAAAAATGTTTTTGCACACAAAGTGCAAATTGGGATCAGCCCCACACTTGGGTACAGGGCTCTTAAGACTCACTGTTCTCCTTTAAGATTGTTTCCAAAGGTGGAACTGTGCTATATGCAATCTCTTAGAGTTGTTTCAATTGTTCAACCTCTAGTGGGCCAACTGTTATAGTCATCCTCATTCAGCAGTCTCACAGCAGGGGGCACCTCCACTAGGTCGGAAGTACCATCCTCTGAGAGTGGCAGATAACCCTTCAAGTGATTATAATGGCACTATCTTCCAATGAGCAGCTGCATACCTGATGTGCAGCACAGTGGTACACTGCATTTAAGTCCCCATCCTGCGGCAAATAAATACAGCACTGGTGACTTTCAGACTCCAAATCTTTGCTGTGTCAGTTCTTTTTGTATGTACTGTGACTGCCTGAAACATTCCCTTCAACTTGCAGAGGCAGATCAAGGGCTTTTAAGCAAAGGGTGTTGCCAGTCAGGGTGTATGATTCCTGAGTTGGAAGCCAAACTCAACATTAAAGTTTGGCAAGGGATCAGGCTTGTAGCATCACTCTAGCCTTAGGAGTTTTGTTTGATTTGGGGTTGCAACTTTTAAGTCCTAGAACAAACCCTTTCTTCACAGCCATCCTGCCATGAATAGCGCAAAAGAGTTACAAAGTAACTGATTTGACACCTTTTTATTGAATCAATAAGAAATGATTAATAAACAAGCCTTCAGGCCCTTCCAGAGCCCTTCTTCAGATGACAGCAAACGTTACTTACAGACACTGGAATCAATGATTCTGCAGCTTGATGTAATTAAGCCAGTCCTACCTGCCATCTAAATCATCATCATCATCTACATAGTCAGACTACTAGAGGAAATATCTAATTTATTATATGTCCTGATAACCAAACTAAACAGTGAGTTAATTTCTTTCACATGGCTATCTAAACTGATTTCCATTCAATTGCCAATCACTTTGTCTGCCTCATGGCATGTCATTAGTTATGTAATCAATGGGTTAAATGAGTGTGTTGATAAGGGTAATTGATATGTTAACTGGTCCACTGTTCTTCCATCATTAAATGTTAACTACCTTGCATAATTAGCAAACAGGCTTCTTTGTTGGAGGAGGGAGCTGCTATTGTGCTGCTCCCTCTCTCCTTGTCCTATAGTAATTGAACTAAGAGCTACTTCATTTTGCTGTATGGTGGGCCTCAGTTCTGAGTTTAACAGTGTTGGGACTTGGAATCCTGTGACACCTAGAATGACATATCAGTATTAATCAAAAGCCTATACCTTTGTTATTGTCTAGCCTTGTATATTAGTATATCTGCATTTACCATCACCTTGTTGCATTTAACCTCTGCACTGTTTATGTATGTATGGAAGAAGAAGAATTTGTATTTATAAAGCAGTTCCTATGCACACTGTATCCCAAATCATGTTTTCAAGCAACAAGAGACTGGCAGTAAAGTGACTGTATTTTTTTTCTTACCACAAGACACATCTAAAACAGGTCACTTGGTCAGCCCACCGGTGCAGTGCTAGTGCTACCACTTGTGACACCAATGACCCGGGTTCAGGAATGAGCTTGGATCATCAGAGGGTAAAGTGAGGGAGAGAGGATTGAGTGTTCCACAGGATGCTGTTTTCCTCTGGGGGGTGGGAATACAAACAAAAGGATGATCTGTACTCACACAGTACCTTACTGGTAAAAAAGCAGGCTGAGTCCAAGGTATGGAACAATTAACACATTTATTTTTGCCAACTAGAAAGGATTACTGGTCCACAGACTGCGCAGGTGCCTTAGTGCTTCACTGTGTATATCTTCGTCAGGGGGTGGGTACTTGTTGCCACGAACATCCTTTTATACTGACATTTCCCCTTCATCGTATGATCAGATCTTCAAAGTCTGGCAAGATAAACGCCTGAGATGTATGCAGAATTCTTAGATGAATGAGGATTTAGGCTCATTTCAGCAGCTAACAGAGCTATATGATCTGAGCCAAGAGCATTTCATCAGGTGCCTGCAACTAAGAAACTATATGCAGAAATTCACCTGATTATATAAGACCGTATTTCTTACAGCAGAATTTCTTATAAGCGTTGGTACACAGAAAATCTGCATGTCAAACATATATAAGAATTTGACAGACAACAGATCCTGTCAGAATTGACTTTGCTCATTTACAAATGGGAACAAGACACTGGTAGCATGATCTCTGACCTGAAATAAAGTAAAAAGAAAGATTTAACAAAATCAGTATTTGTGTCTCCTAAAATGACCCAAATTCACTTCAACATTAAACACTGAGCATGCTACAATCGATTTAAACTAAACAAAACGTACCCTAATAGAACTGAACTCTGTCCTTGATGTCAGCAGTGGGCAGGCTCTTTGAGTTTGTGGGGGTTTTGCTGTCTGGCTGTCCTCCCCCACACACTGGGGACTTTGGGGGACTTGTACAAAGAAAGGCCCTGAACATTTTGTAAATAGATACCAACATAATTATAAAACCAGTTAATAAATGGGAAGGGGTAGTAATACAGGACTACAACAAGTATACAGCAAAATGTCTTAGGTAGCTTAGTAACCTAGTTAATTGCAAAGAACTCCAGGGATACCCAGTAACTGAAATATAATCAGTGATTAGACAACTGCATCTACTAGCTAAAATTTGAGATGGATAAACACCTGGGAAAAATATATTTTAGGTAACAAAACTTCATGTGCAGTGGCATTTTATATCAGTCATAAAATCCATAAAAATATAGAAACATAGAAGTTGACAGCAGATAAGGACTGCAAGGCCCATCCAGTCTGCCCATTTCTTTTTCTATCTTATAAATGTACCATCGGCCTTTGCTCTGTCAATGGCCTGTCTATACCCCAAAGAACCCCCAGGTAGACTTTAGAGGCTATGCCTGCAGTTCAGTGGGTGGGAGCAACCCTGCTTGACCTATTTAAGACAGCTTCCCCCAGCCTCACTCAGAAGCACTGTTTTTTTGCTGTAGCCAGAGGTTTTGCCCCCCCCCCCCGTGTTTGTCTCCTGCTTTCCCTTAGTGCTTTTGGGCTTTCTGTTTGGTTTGTGCCTCTGCCGGCTTTCTAGGTCAGTATTTGGCCTTCTACCTTCCTGGGTGCAGTTTGTGCTTCTCTCAGTCAACTATTCCTACTGTACTCCTTTTCTCATGTACCTTGCATTTCTTTCTGTTTTGGTTCTTGTGTGCTCCTTGTTTTCACAGTGTCCTGCCTTTGTCATTTTTCTTTTGACGTGTGCTATTTCAAGCTCTCATTTTTGCTGTTTCTACCATACCATTTGCAATCTTCCAGTTCAACTGCAATCTTTAAATGTTTACACCTGGATCCTAGCAAGGCAGCCACTTCCATTTTGTGTACTGGTGTTTTTTTTTTTTTTTTTTTTTTTAACCCTTCTTTTTATCCCCCTTTCCTACCTTGGTATCCACTCCTTCTGACTGCTCAAGCCCCCTTACGCCCACTCCCTCAGGATCTGCCCCTAGTGTGCCTCTCTCCGTCCTCCTTCTCTGCACATTGGGGTCTATCCTGCATTCGGTGGTCCTGGGTGGAGCCGTCTTCATCTAGGATCACCAAGGTTTTTTTTCCATTTTTCTCCCTCTACCCCCTGAGGACGTCGGCACGCAGGACTGACGTCCAGACAGATGGCGTGCTGACGCACGCCATTGTCAAGTGCCCCAGACACACTGCCCTCCCCGGCTCTTGGCCACCTGTGCCCCTGGTGCCCATGCTTCCACCGGGCCACGGAGCGTCGGGTGTGTACAGCACCCCAGGAACCCACCCCTGGAGGAGGAGAGCATCTATTGGGATGCTCGATCCTCCTCCTCCCCTCCGACCACTGGCAACCTGAGTCCGTTCCCGAACCCGGGTCACTGGCGTGGCGCGAGGTGTGGCATCCAGCGCCTCAACCCTCAGCGCCACCGGGCCGGTTACTGGTGGTTTAATTAGGTGCTCAGGTCAGCAGCATGCTGCTTCCTAGTTTTTGGTTTATGCTCCTGTTTTTCCCTAGCAGTTTCATTTGTTGTTCTCTACTGCGACAGACTACCTGACCTACAGTGCATCAGCAACTAACACTGACCTCCCTTACGGAATTAGTTGGTTTGCGTTCACCATTCAGTCCAAGTACATATCATTCAGTCTAATACAATGTCTGAGTTGTCATTTGATGTCTCAATTGTTCAGCCTTGCTTGCATTTCATTTCTACCTTGCGCTCAAGGCTGTCAGGCTTCGCCATCAGCCTCTCACTATTCCTGCACTTGGACACATGCCAGCCACAACCATAGCATGGCTTCCAGGTTTTACTGCCCTTTATGCTGAAGGTCTCTGTCTTCTCCCTTGATGTCTGCATCTTGAGGGTGGGTCCCTTGACTCAGGGAGATTCTTTCTGTTTCTGCCCTTCAGGTGAGAATGTCCTATGCTCCGGTGGAAGCTTTGGTCATGCAGATCAACTCTGCAGCACCTCTTGATGTAGCATTTAAGATTTCAGCTGCAGGAGGGTGGGGCCTCTAAGTCCATGGGGGCTCCTTTATCTGTGCAGACCATATCGGCAGATCCTTTAAAAGCTATTCCCCCATGGCCACCTAAGGTTCACCTGGTCTCCACCTACTTCCCTTCCTCTGTGCCTCAAAGGTGAAGATCATACAATTATGCAAGTCTAGGCCCCTCAAGAGCCCAACTCCTATGCCTTACCCCTCAAGGTTTAGGCATGCTTTCTATGCCTCCCCTTGGTGGAGGCCAGGTGAGTGCCTTTCAGCAGTTGTTGCATCCCTCCTCCTGCCTTGGAGGGTGGGCCTCCTTAGTGGGCAACCTCCATTAGTAGCAGAGGTTGACTCACAGCACCCCTATTGCATTCCAATGAGAGAGATAGAGTGAGAGCCCTTCATCTAAGATTTTCCCCTTGAATTGGGTCTCTGAATTGCAGTAGCTGAACCATAACTAACTTTATCCCAAGCCTGGAGGAAAAGCGACCAAGACCTTCGATCGGCAGAGGTTTCCTCCTTATAGGGTTTTTTTCTTCTCCTCCATGCCGAAGGCCACAAAAATTAGGTAGTCTCCACAGGAGGTGGTCCACAATGTAGTACATTTATATTAGTATAGTACTTACCCTAGTAGGTTTTCAATGTGAGCAGGGGTGGGATGGCAGCCTTCTTTTCATCCTGCGGTTCCCCCTCTCCTTATGGATGTCATACCTCTGTCTGCTATCAGTTACCAATTACTGTCAGTCATTACTCAATTTGGGCTTTGTCTTATCAGTCATCACTAGTTGCTGTCAGTCTATTCTCACTCAGGCTTTGTGTTCACCACCTCCTGTGCAGTACTTTTGGGATCCTTCCTAAGGTACTATCTTTAGCCTAAAGAAATTATGTTCCTGTGGCACCTCTATGAGTGAAATCCTCCTCAAGAGGGTTCCTTTTCCTTCACAGTACCCTGACAGGGTGGCAGTTCCCCATGGGACAGACAGTGTGAATGGCCAAAGTATCCACGCATGACAGTCAACAATACATTCATTCAAATACCTTCAAATTATCAACAAAGTTGCACAAGCATAACTATTCACTATGTTGTATATGCCCATTGAATAATAGTTTTGGAACTCAACTTAGTTCTGGAATGCTTGTCCTGCTATGTAGATTACTACATAAAGCCTTTAGTACTTAATACCAGCACACACCTGAAGGATGCTGGCCACGTCTTACAGATAGTCAAGCAGATAAATCAAAAAGAAAGGAACCACAACAACACGGTCCTACCAACATTTGACATGCAGAATCTTTATGCATGTATCCCCATGATGAAGAACTAACAGCACTTCACCAACACTAAGGCACAGGCCACAGAGCGAGCTTCCTCCTTCAACTTTTTTACCACAGCTAGAAGAAATAGTGCTATAAAGGAAATATTTTTCTTTTGAAAAAAACATATTATGAGCAAGTGAGAGGAATGGCAATGGAGTGCACATTTGCCCTCTTGCATGCCGAATTACTCAAGTGTGAATATGAACAAGAGCACATCCAGAATCCATAAAGCAACCCCTACCATCAGTACATTGTAATGTGGAAGAGGTACATCAACAATGTAATAGTACTGTGGAAAGGGACCGAAGATCAACTAAAAGAGTTCCATGAATATATAAATAGCAAAAGACAAAATCATGAATTTACCATCACATGGGATCATGATAGAATAGCATTCCTATACCTGCTATTAGTAAAAGAGAAAAACAAATAGAGACCACACTATCTCAAAAACCAAAAAACTGCAACACCCTTTTACATAGTGAAATTGACCATAGCCGCATCTAAAGAAATGTATACCTTATTCTCAGTTTTTGAGAGTAAAGCAAAACTGCATTGCAATAGAGGTCTACAGCAAAGAAAAATACATTATAAGAACTAGATCTGAGGCCAGAGGCTATGAGGGAAGCACAGTAGAACAGGTCATAGAAAGAGCAGAGACAGAACACGGGGAAGCAGTAGCAGTCCTCAAACAGAGACAGCAAAAAAACACACAGGGAAACAGAATGGTGTTCAGCACTTGTTATACCACACAAATCAGTAGAATGAAGGGCATAATAAATAAACACAAGCATGTTTTAGGAGAATGTGGTGATTAGGTAACAAAATTCAGCCAGAAACTGCTGATAATTCCTGAGAGAACTCCAACTATTAAATACATAATAATGCATACAGTGCATCATTATAAAAGCAGAACAACAGAGACAACCCCTAGTGGTATAATTAACAAGCATTTGTCAATGCCGAATGTTTGCTTGCTGGCATTGGGATTGGTAGTGTAGGAGTTAGACAGCTGCATAATAGGAATGGCAGTGAAGTATTGAACTGAAGCCAACCCCGCCACCACCCTGCAGATACGGACAGGCATTGGGCTGTGCCTTTGGGTCATCAGGGATAATGGCCACACCATTTCACCACACCCCACCCTGCAGACACTGACAAGTGTCACGGTGTGCCTTGGGATCTTTGGCCCTTATGCACACCCCATTCCATTAGGAAGTACGGTGAGACGGGCGCGGTATAGGAGAATGGGGTGAACTTTGGGGCCGAAGAGTCCAAGGCATACCTTGATGCCTCTCTTTGACTGCAGGGTGTGGAATGGTATGAGCATCACAGGCAAGAATCCCAAGTCACACCCCTGATGCCTGTCATTCTCTATAGGGTCGGGCGTTACAGTTGAAAAGCCTCATACCTCAGGTATTCATTGGTATTTTCACTCCAAATTTTCAACATGTTTGTTTTGTGACTCCACCTCATGAACAGGGGGAATATCAGTTTGTTAGCCGAAAGCTGCTTATGCATAGTGACTACGGCATTTAGCACCACAGGTGCAAAAATATTCCGAACAGGATGTAAAAAATGTCAGCTGTACTCTTTCATGGGGAGGTGTAAAAAATGGCTATGTTGCAAATGTGTAGTAAAATATTTAAAAAATGGGAAGTCACGGATACATAGAAAATGTGCAACGACAACCGTAATATAATTAGGTTGGGGATTTCTTACAGCAGATTGTCAACTCAGGCATTTTGGTGCCTCTGATCATGAACAGTGTCACTGTGATTTTCTTTATCTGTGCCGAACAATGATTTCCCACAGCGACCACGCATCTCTGTACTGAAAGTGTGAAAACACACTTCGGCCATGTTGTGAAAAATGGCAGCTGTACTGTTCATAAGGAAATGTGGAAAAATGCCACTGGTGAAAATCTGGACTGAAAATATTACAAAGTCATGAACTAACGAGGGTGCATGGAAACTGTGCAATGCTCACTCATAACACAGTCATTTTATGGACTTTTGTCACCAAATTTTCAACATAGCCATTTTAAGACCTCTGCTCATGAACAGTGTAACTGTGATTTTCTTAATCTGTCCTAAACATTGCTTTCACACACCAACAGCACCATTGTGCGCTACATGTGAGAAAACACATTTTGGGTGACATATGAAAAATTGCAGCTCTACTGTTCATAAGGAAGTTTAATAAAATGGACATGTTGAAAATCTGGAGTGAAAATATTAAATTTGCAAACTTACGAGCATGCATAGAACTGTGCAACGACGCTCGTAAAAGTCATTTTAAGGAATTTTTTCACCAAATTCTCAACATAGCCATTTTAAGATCTCTGCTCATGAACAGTGTCACTGTGATTTTCTTAATTTGTCCTGTACATTGATTTCGCACACCGATTGCGGCATTGTGCGCTACATGGGCAGAAACACGTTTTGGGTGAGATGTGAAAAATGACAGCTGTACTACTCATAAGAAGGTGTGGTACAATAGCAATGTTGAAAATCTGGAGTGAAAATATTGAAAAGTTGCGAACTATGGCGTCGTAGGAACGCCTGGCGCGCTGAAAAACCAATCATTTTGAAATTTTTCACCAAATTTTCCAACATAGCCATTTAACACCTCACCTCATGAACAGTGTCACTGTGATTTTCTTAATTTGTCCCGTACATTGATCTCGCACACCAACTGCGCCATCGTGCGCTACATGGGCGGAAACACATTTTGGGTGAGATGTGAAACATTTCAGCTGCACTACTCATAAGAAGGTGTGGTAAAATGGTAATGTTGAAAATCTGGAGTGAAAATATTGAAAATTCACGCCCTTACGAGCGTGCGTAGGAACTGCACAATGCACGCTCGTAAAACAGTCATTTTTAGGACTTTTTTCACCAAATTTTCAACATAGCCATTTTAAGATGTCTACTCATGAACAGTGTCACTGTGATTTTCTTAACTTGTCCTGTACATTCATTTTGCACACTGACTGCGCCATTGTGCGCTACATGGGTGGAAACACATTTTGGGTGAGATGTGAAAAATGACAGCTGTACTACTCATAAGAAGGTGTGGTAAAATGGCAATGTTGAAAATCTGGAGTGAAAATATTGAAAATTTGCGAACTTACGAGCCTGCGTAGGAACTGCGCAATGCACGCTCGTAAAACAGTCATTTTTTGGAATTTTGGCACCAAATTTTCAACATGGGGTTTTTGAGACTCCTTCTCATGATCGATGTCACTGTCATTGCGTTATTCAGGTCCAAAGGGTGATTTCGCAGTCACTGCGTGAAATCACCCTTCGGGCCCGAATAACGCCATGACAGTGACATCAATCATGAGAAGGGGTCCCAAAAACCCCATATTGAAAATTTGGTGGCAAAATTAAAAAAAAATGCCTGAGATATGCAATAAAGTTGAAACCCCCCTATCTAGCCCATTATACAGCTTACCAGCATTTCCTCAGTTTGCGGTCGGCTTTGAAGAGTGCAGACGTGTTCCCGGTCCACCGAAGATCGTCTCGCCGAGGTCCGGAGGTAAGTATGGGGTGAGAGGGGAGTGGGGAGGCTGGGTGCGCAGTGGGTGGGTGCGGGTTGTGGGAGGGGGCGGAGACTCGCCGTGGGACCGT
This sequence comes from Neoceratodus forsteri, assembly GCA_016271365.2. Taxonomy (NCBI): domain Eukaryota; kingdom Metazoa; phylum Chordata; order Ceratodontiformes; family Ceratodontidae; genus Neoceratodus; species Neoceratodus forsteri. The sequence goes on along the minus strand of CM057450.1, from coordinate 596,153,208 downwards.
TTTTTCTTCACAGGTGGGAAAAAAAACGGACAATGTGGGACATTTGCCATGCTGGGGTGGGCTCCAGCGTGGCACAAGGTGACATTGGGGGCGGCTGCTCAGCCAATGGGATTAGCACCCCGTCAGCCTATGAATTGCTTGCCAAGCTGGGTGGGCTCTCAGCGGCACTCACCACTGGGGGGGCAGTGCAGCCGACGGGGTTTGGGCACCCCCGTCGGCTATATAATTAGTTGCCATGCTGGGGTGGGCACCCAGTGTGGCATTTTGTAAGCGTTTGGGGGCGGAGGGAACGCAGCACAGCCGACGGGGATTGGGCATCCCGTCGGCTATACAGTGCGTGCGGGGGCGCGCACGCCTGCGGGCGTCTGTGGGGGAGGAGCTGCGCGTGAGCAGCCTTATCTTATCGCTGCTCACTCAATCATAGCTCCCCCTTTCAACTGTATACCACTGCATTTTGGAGCGTGTCATAGACAGCTCCAAAATGCATTGGCTTACAGGGGCCGCGCCTGCCTGCACACTAACTGAATTGGAGGAGGAGGTGACACACCTCCGAAATCTCCGATGATGGCACTATGTTTCTTGCACATGCATGCAAGCAAACATAAAAACAGGCAACTTTCCTTGAGGATGGTGCTAGGTGTGTTCACACACTTTTTTAAAAAAAGCTGAGTACCACAAACCCTATAACAGAGAGACATTTACCACTTATTTAAGTACGCATTTGGTATACCTCTTGGTTTGTCCATGTGACAAGCTGTAAATAGGAGTAACAATCAGGTCTACTTTTATTTTTTTTTATTTTATTTTTTTCTATGAAAGTACATATCATGGGACACAAAAGCTGCATCAGTTAATGAGACTCCAAATCCACAGAGGCAAGGCATTTCAATGAAGCTGGACACAACATGGTTTCACTGCAATTTTGGGGCCAAGAACAAGTAGCAGAACCAAAGCATGGTTTGACTGTGACCTGGTGAGAAAGGGATCGAGCAGCAAGAGGGAGCTACTGGAGCTCAGGGACTGAACACATAACTTTTAATTTCTATTTTCAGTGCCAAAACGCAACAGGCTTGCTGCCCTATTTAATGGATGGCCTGCAGCAGTGCCAGAGAGCAAGAGAGGGATCGAGCAGCGAGAGGGAGCTCATCGGATCTCAGGGACTGAACACATATTTTCTCCCATCCAGCCACCCCACATCACCACATTTTTAAATAGCCTTTATGGGCTGGTAAGGGGATGGGTTCTCTGGAGGTGGACAAATTAGGACCTCCACTTTAATAAAACTGTATAATTCTGGGGTGAGTAAGGAAAATCGTGGAGATGCAAATGGGGCTGTGATATTACAGGCAGCGGGAGGATGTAACAGAGCTAAGATATACTATATGATTGCTACAAAATAATATTATAGTAACTGAGGGGTAAAACAGTGCTAAGTATAATTTATGAATGCTATGCAAACTGTTAGAACTTATTAGAACTGTTTAGTTGCTAAATGCTGTGGTAAGCTGTTAGTATCTCTTAGAACTGTTTAGTTGCTATTGTCTTTACCTAGATTAGGAACTAGTTACAAGGGCTGTGTTTTATCTGTTCAGCTGTAAGGGGCTGTAAGTCTTGATCTTAGACCACCCAGTATGGTTACTTGGAGAAGGGTGAGGAGTATTATCCCAGGGGAGGAGACCAAGCCAAGGGAGGAATTCTGAATTTTTATGGACAAGGACAACTTGGGGGGCCTCTAGCCAACAGGGCAGGCATATTTGGAAGGAGCATAGGCTGCACGGGCTGTGGGGCGGCGATAATACTAAGTTGGGCCTGGCAGGTAGGAGGCTGCCCACTCTGTAGGCAGCTTTTGCAGATCATGGGAGAGGTAAACTGGCTAAGGATGCAACTGGGGGCATTGGGGCGGGTGATGAAAGAAAATGGGGGATGAGGGACAGGAAGGAAGTGTTGGTGGAAGACCGGGACAAGATTCATCCAACAAGAGGGGAGAAAGTATGGAAGGAGGACATTTCCACAGCAGTAAGAAGGTGACTGGGGTGTCCAGAGGGAACCAAGAGGGGTGGTAGGGAAGCAAGGGGCATTGGGGGTGGGCTAAGGCTCATAAATTGTTTAAACCTGATACACCCATTGGTAGAAGAGAGGAGGGAGGGGGGAGAGGATGCAAATGATGAGGCATCATCAATGCTAAGACAGGAAACTGTTAGAGCTGAGAAGGTACAAACCAGGCAGGAAAAGGTTACACAGGAGACGGAGACTTCTAGGAGATGAGGAGGCACTGAGGCAAATACGGCTCAGGAGGGGTGGAAGATTGTAGGTTCAGGAAAAAGAAGGAGGAAGCCTGATATTGTGGGCCCGACTTCAGATGGGGGTGCAGCAAACATGGGGAAGACATGCATGGGGGTTCAGCAGGAAAACAGTTATGTACCCCTCATCACACTGACAGGGGCAGGAAGCAACTATGAGGAACCATGGGAGGAAGGAGCAGGAGCAAGGAGGATAGGAGACACTCCCCCAGAGGAGGGCTCAGGGGCACGGAAGCTGGGAGACAAGGGGGACGTTCTCTTGGGAGCTGGGAAATTGCTTAAGAATGGGGTGGCCTTTTTGGGGACACACCTGGAGGAGACACAAGTGAAAGGAAGAAAAGAGGTGGTGGGGGTAAGGACAGAAGGGAAAAGGGGCAGGGGCTGGGGGGGTCAGTGTTCCAGGAGGAGATACTGGGTTGGTCCTGAGCATCACTGGTGAAAGAAAAGAGAATGAGGGAGATGGGTCAGTGAGGAGGAAGATCTGGGGATGGGGGGGCCCTTGCTCCAGGCGACAAACTGCCACTGTCCACAGTGATCCAGCAGGATGTAATGGAACCAAGGAGGTCAGGTCAAAGAGAGACATGGGTTGGAGAAGGGGGGATGGACAAGGTTCTAGCAGGAGGGAGAGAGGAGGGGACAAGCAGGAAAATGGAGGGGGAGGGGGACACAGAGATAGTGAGCAGAAACGGGGATAAGGAGGCAGTGAGGGTGCTGCTCTTGGGTGACTCCATGACTAGGGGGATCAGGTGGAGAGGGGAAGGGGGCCTTCCTGTGGTGTTAAGTCAAGGAGTATTCCTGGCCTGACGGTGCATCAAGCAAAACATCACATCTATTCTCTAGCTCAGGAATGTGGTGGTACCCCTGACATATTAATACACCTAGGTACTAATGATATACATGGGAACAGTAAGCTGGAGATACAAGCTAGGTTTAGGGAGCTGGCCAGAGTGTGTCAGGATGTGGGGTACTCAATCTCTTTCTCTGAGATCCTACCGATGCCCTGGGCCAGAGTAGAAAACAAGCAGAAGATACAGGATATAAATGCATGGCTCTGCAGATGGTGCAAGATCAGTGGACATGGGTGCATAGGGGACTGGGGAGCAACCTGGGAGGACAAGGATCTGTTTGCTAAGAACAGGCGCCACCTTAGCAATGAGGGAAAAGAGGTCCTGCAGCTGAGACTGGTAGACTTCATCCACTCCGGGTGGCGTTTAAACTTGTGAGGGGGGGAGGGAGGAGGGAGAAGGGAAGGCCCTGGCCTTCTCACACAGGCAGAGGGGAGGGGACACAGGGCAGGAGAAACAGACAGTGCAAGTGCTGGTCCTGGTAGGCAGAAGGCAAGGTGGCCTCAGGGTGGGTGAAAAGAAGGCAAGGAGACAGGTTTGAGGGTCGTCCCGATAAATGCCAGGAGCATGGGAAATAAGACGCGGGAGCTGCAGGTGCTGATGGTGGGGAGTGGATCTAGTGGCAGTCACAGAGACATGGGCCTCATCCAGACATGACTGGGACCTAAGCATGCTTAGATACACCACTTGTGGAAAGGATAGGGGGAAGGAAGGGGGGGGGTGTGGCTTTCATCATCAGAGATAGCATAGCGATAAGCAAGGTGGAGGAAGCAGGGGATCAGGTAGAGGCTCTTTGGGTCACCCTGAAGGCTCAGGGTGGAAAACGGGTGAAGATGGGGGTGGTATATTTTATTTATTTATTTTATTTATTTCTGGTCTCGGATTAACCATTTGAGCTCAGAGCTCTTTACATAGGTTCCACTTTAGTATGTTTAGAACAGGTAGGTAATTATACAGAGGATTGAGACAAACAAGGCAATAGAATTAGAATGAGAACATTTAGGTACATTTGGTCTTTAAACAAAGGAATGCAAAAAATACAGTGAAAACTAAAACTGGAATAAGTAAACACAGTCAGATACATACAGGAACAAACTAAATAACTGTGCCCAACAGGGAGCATGTTAGTTGTCAGCAACACGAGGGGGTTAGCACATAGAAGTGCTGGAGAGATGGGTTGGGGGATTGAGCCCCAAGTGCAGGTTGTCCAAGAAAGAGATAGAGAGAGATCTGTTTGGCAGAAGGGCAGATGGTAGGAGATGCCTTTGCTAGGTGCTAGCGATGGCAGACACATTGAGATTACTGTATTAAATGGTTCTTTAGGTTCTTTTTGAAGACCCACAGAGTGGGCAGGCTAATAATGTTCTCATGGAGGGAGGTGAACCACAACGGTGCCCGATAGGCAAAGGACCTTTGTCCTTGAGATCTCTGACATTTTGGAGTTGGGAAGGAGTGCAATTCTGAATTTTGGGTGGGCCTGGGATTAGTGCTGGGAACTAGGAGTTGTTGGACCCCAGTCGGGAGCTGACCAAGACAGATCTTTTTGGCCAGGAGGCAGGATTGATATTTTAAGCGATCAAAGTGTGTTAGCCAGTGAGCCTTTGCATAGAGATCGCAGGTGTTGGTTAGTCGGTGTGCCCCTAAGGTGAGTCTGCAGGCATTGTTAAGGGCAGTTTTTATATGTCGGAGGGCAGTATCAGTGGCAGAGCCATATATCGGCAGTCCACTAGGGAGCCCACTGAACTGTGGACTGCTATGCTGAGGGCTTCAGGGGTCAGGCTCTGCCTATGGCGATAAAGTAGCCCTAAGAGTTTGTTGATTGCTTTAGCTGTGATGTCTATGTGGAGGGTATAGGAGAGTGAGCTGTCAAGAGTGATTCCAAGATATCTGCAGTGATGAATACGTTCAAGAGGAACACCACCCCTATCACATATTGATAGCGGGTAGTTTTTGTGCTTGTTCTTAAGGCTGGTAAACAACATGGTTTTGGTTTTTTTGTAGTTCATTATCAATTTATGATTTTTAAACAATGACTCAATGCTGGTGAAGTCACGTTGTAGCTGTTGCTCAAGAGCAGTGGGGTCAGAGCCATTAGAAAAGATAACTGCATCATCCACATAGAGGAGGATACGGCACTGACCAGCTAAGGGGAGGCAATTCAGAAATAGGCTAAAGAGGAGGGGGCCCAGTAATGACCCCTGTGGAACACCTGAGCACACAGGCTTGGTGTCAGAGAGAAAGGTATCTATCCTGACTTGCTGTGAATGGTAGTGTAGGTAGCTGCGGAGCCATGCAGCCGCCTCATGGGCAAGGCCTATGGCAGTAAGTTGGTCAACTAGGAGGATATGGTTGACTGTGACAAAGGCCTTTATTACGTCAATATAGATAACCCCGACTAGCTGGCCAAGATCGAGGGATTTGTGAATGAAGCCTATGTATTCCAGGAGGGCTGTAATGATGCTACGCCCAGCCCAAAAGCCATGTTGCTCTGCACATAGGAGCATGTGCTAGTCCAGATAATCAACAAGTTGGTCAGCAATAATTCATTCAAGGGCCTTCGAGAGTGGTGGTAGCATAGAGACGGGTCTATAGTTCCCGGGAAGGGCACGATCCCCACTCTTGTACACAGGGGTGACACTGCAGCTTTCCATTTTTGGGGGACTACTGCAAGATGGAGCAAGAGGTTAAGGATATGGGTGAGAGGGGACAAGATTTCTTTGAGTGAGAGCAAGATTAGTTTCAGGTCGAGATTGTCCTCACTGAATCTCCCCTTCCCAAGCACCTTGCACAGATATTTCCAGGTTTCTCTGAGGGTAATAGTCTTGAAGCGAAAGGGGGGATGTGATGGAGATTGCGTGGGTGCAGCAGTGATGGTGGGGGAGAAGAAGTCGTGGGGAGAACATGCTGCAAGTTGGTGAAGGCATTGTTAAGGTGTTGGCGATAGATTTAGGGTCAAGGATGGGGAGCCATCAACGCAGAGCATGGTAGGGGCCGTTTTGGGTTCTTGCCCAGTGACCTCATTTAGGTTAGCCCAGAATTTGCATCCGTCATTCCAGTCCTTGGTTAGGGCATCTTTATAGTATATGTTTTTGGCTAATTGGATGGTCCTGGTACAGTTGTTCCTCGCACATTTGTAGTTCAGGATATCAGACTGCTTGCCAGTGGCCTTAGCTATATGCCAGAGGTGGTTTCTATTTTTCATTAGTTCAAGGGTATCAGGGCTCATCCAGGGGTTAAAGTAGCCTTTGATCTTCTGCTTTTTTATGGGAGCATGGGTGTCACAGATTGTATTGAAGAGGAGGATGAAATGGTCGAGCGCGTCATCAATGTCAGAAGCCTCAAAAACCAAGGACCAGTCAGCATTGAGGAGATCCATTTTGAAGCGGTCAGTGTGACCAGGTTTGAGAACCCTGCTGGTGATTGTTCTAGGAGTGGTTTGGAGAAATTATTAGCCCAACTGAACATGACAGGGGAGTGGTCACTAATGTTGTTCAGGAGGACGGAGGCATTAGAGGCATGCTCAGGTCAGTAGGTGAGCACCCAGTCAATCCAAGTACTAGTGCACGTCCTGTAGTTAGTCCTAGTGGGTGTATCAATGAGCTGGGTAAAGTGGATAGCCTGAATTGCATCCTTGAATTGGTTAGCTTCAGGGGCATGCCAATTAATATTGAAATCACCTAAGAGTATAACCTCAGAGCTTAGGGTTAGGCTTCCAAGACAGTCTATGATGGCATGGAGACCTTGGGCCGAGTTCTTTGGGGGGATGTTGACAGACAGAATTTTGCAACAGTTTTGTTGTGGGCCCCAAGAAGAACCTTAAGAGCAAGGGCCTGGGCGAACGACCCTAGGCTGAGTAAATTCAGGACTATGCCCTGAAGGCTGTCCTTAAGGTAGATTGCACAGCCACCACCTCTTTTACATTTACGATTTTGCCTAAAGATCGAATAGCCCAGCCGACTGATAGCTCCATCTGGGATCTTAGGAGTGAACCATGTCTCTACCACAGACAGTACATCTGGATTATGTAGGGATACCCAGGCTTGAAGGTTGTCAAAAACTTTGCATCAGGCTGCGGATGTTTAGTGACGCAAAGGTGAAGGTGCCTGGTTTCAGTGCACTCAACCCCTGATATAGAGGGGGGCTGGGATTAGGGTGGAATTTGCCTGAAAGCAGTAGTAACAGGAGTACCGATCTGACCAGGTAACTTTTAAAGTGTTTAAGGTTAGCTTTGTGCTGTCTTTGTGGATTCATTTGAGCTGCATGCTTATCAGACAGAATGGCCAGTTTAGGCAGGACTGTGGAATGGGGAAGCCCTGGCCGAGCTGGATGCATTCTGGGCCAGGTAGGCCAGGGTGTGTTGTTAGGTATGCAGTGGGCATGTGGGCCACAACTATGCATGGATGTTACAGTGCTGTAGATGTTGCCATAGGGGTGCTCCGTGATATGAGGGTCAGCTGATTTAGGGTAATTCGGCTGCTGCAAACAAAGAGTGGGCAGGAGTATAAGAATTAGCATTAGTCTGGTTGCCATGTCCAAGATTGGAATAGGGTGGTGGCACAGCAAGAAGGGTCTTGGGAGGGGGAGTATAGTAAAAGAGATTAAGATGTCATGGAGCTAGGAGGGTGTCCTGGCCTTATAGGCTGCTGTGTACCCTTACAGCTTGGTGGTGACCTAAAAAGGAAGATGTCTTAAAGGGGGAGGACAGGACAAGTGTTAGACCTAATAGCTGTACTCTGTATCTTTAAGTGGAGTTGCAATATTAGTGAGAAGGAAGTATGAAGATTGCCTAGGGGTGGTGCTGAGGGTGGAGGGAGAGTATTTAAAAATGCTGGAGGTGGGGGAGAGTGGGTGGGCATAAAAATTCAAGCGGGAAGGAGACAGTGGGAGAGAAAGTGAAGCAGAAATTGGATTATTTGCAGGACGAAGCTTACATCTGTGACCCAAATGAAATCTAATTTAAACAGAAAAAATGGTATCACTTTAAAAGTTTCTGATCCAGGTTAGATTACCACTGGACCTTAAAACAATGAGAGCTGTAATACTTTAAAATCTACAAACCTGCAGCCTAAAAGAATTTGCACCTCAAACTACCCCTGGAGTGCAAAATTGATGTAAACAGGCTTAGGTTCACGTTTTTAAATTAGAATTCACAGGACAATTTGGAGAGGCTTAACCAGTACCACAACCAGTATGTAACATTAGCTTAAAGTCCAGAAGAAGATGGAGTAGCAAAGAAATTAAAGAACTGCAGCAGCCCCTGTCAGCAGGCAGAGCCGATGGATTCTGGCCAGTCAAGTTTCAGCAGCGTACCTTCGGTCTAGTGATTGGCAGGCAGTACATATAGACTCCATGGGCAGGAGGAAGAACAGGAGGATGGCCTGGTGGCTAACCTTACGGACCACTGTGGTGGAGGTAAGGACATCACTGTGGTGATGGGGGACCTGAATATGCCAGAAGCAGATTGGGGAACCATGGTGTCCTCACCGAGCAAGGAGCAGCGCCTGTTGGACGTCTTCCAGGATGCATTCCTTACCCATCTAGTGATGGAGCCGACAAGGGAGGGGCGCATCCTGGATGTGGTCCTGTCAGACAGGGACCTCATCAGGGACCTGGCTGTTGGGGACCCACTGGCGGGTAGTGACCATGCCACAGTTTGGTTCTCCCTAGAACTGGGCGGTAAGGTAGAGCACACAAGAATGACCGTGGTGGATTTCAGAGGGGTGGACTTTGAGGGGGATGGAGTAGATCCTGAGGGGCTATCTAGATGGGATCAGGCCAAACATAGGCACGGAGGCACGATGGGAAATGATAAAAAAGGGGCTTCTGGAGACTACCAAGGCTTGCACGAGGGAAAGACATAAGGGGGGCAAAGCTAGGAAGCCAAGTGGGTGGATGAAGGAGGTCCAGAATGCAGTGAGGGAGAAAAAGGCTGCTTATAGCCATCATAAATGCTCTAAGGGGGCTATATCCAAGGAGGAGTATGATATGGCAGCCAGGAGGGTTACCAGGGTAGTAAGATTGGCTAAGGCAGGGGCAGACCTGAGATTAGCACAGGGGATAAAAATGGGGGGAAGGGTTCTTTAGGTATATCAGCTAAAGAAGAAAAGGGAAGGGGCAGATCAGTCAGCTCAGGATAGGGGTGGGTGGGTGGAAGAGGTGCGAGAAAAGGCAGAAGTACTAAATTACTTTTTTGCCTCTGTCTTCACCACCAAGGGGGGGGGGAGAGCACCACTGGTAGGAGAGGAGGTATGGTATACGGTGGTCGAAGAGAGGAAAAAGGATAAGGAAATACCAAGAGGTAGGGTGTTGGATGCACTCAAGGCCCTAAGAGGGGACAAGGCACCAGGCTCTGATTGGATCCACCACAGGGTGCTCAGGGAGCAGGCAGATATGCAGGCGGATACCCTGGCCAGCCCCCTAGTGGATCTTTTTAACTCCTCCCTGCAGCCTGGGGGGGTACTTCAGTACTGGAGAATGGCCCACATTGTGCCTATCCACAAGGGAGGTCCTCAAGAGGAGCCGGGTAACTATAGGCCGGTTAGCCTGACGTCAGTAGTGGGCAAAGTGATGAAGAGCATCCTGAAGGAAAGGATAGAGGGAATGCTGAGGGCTCGGGGGCACATAGACATTCACCAGCATGACTTTGTTAATGGCCGATCATGCCAGACAAATCTGGTGGAGTTCTATGAAGGGATGACAAGGGCGCTGGATCAGGGCAGGCCGGTGGATGTCCTCTTTCTGGACTTCAGCAGGGCTTTTGACTCCATGCCATATCATGAGCTACTGGAGAAGCTGGAGAGTATGGGGTTTGGGGGGGAGGATGGGCAGGTGGATAGGAAACTGCCTAGCGGAGTGGGTACAGAGGGTGAAGGTAGGGGTGGGGAGGTCTCATTCTCAAGATTAGTCACAAGTGGGGTATTACAGGGGTCGGTGCTGAGTCCACTCCTGTTTGATGCCTATGTCATGGACATCAGAAATGGAATCAGGAGCAGGATGAGTCTCTTTGCGGATTACTCTAAACTGTAGGAGGTGGTGGATGAGGATGAGGGAAAGTTGGACCTCCAGGTGGACCTGGAGACTCTAGGGAAGTGGTTAAGATTCTGGAAACTAAAGCTTAATGCTGCAAAATGCAGGGTTCTTCACCTGGGAGCCAAAAATTTGACTCATAAGTACACCTGGGGGGACATTGCAGGTTTCAAGGGAGGAGAGAGACCTCAGGGTGGTGGTGGATGCCAAAATGAACAACTCAGGGCACTGTAGAAGGGCAGCAGCACAAGCAAATAAAATGCTGGGGTGCATAGCCGGGGGGAATAACTTCAAGAAGTAGTGAGGTACTCCTTCTGCTGTACAATAGCCTGGTTAGATCACACCTTGATTACTGCGTGCAGTTTTGGCATCCCTACTTAAAGAAGGACATTGTGTTACTGGGAGAGGGTACAGAGGACAGCTACTAGGATGGTACTAGGGCTAGGGGAAATGCCCTATGAGAAGCGACTAGGAAAGTTCAACCTATACTCATTGGAGGAGAGAAGAGACAGGGGGGATTTGATAGAGGTTTTCAAGAATCTCAAGGGGGTCAATAGGGTAAGCCTTGAGGGGGTCCTACAGCTAAGGGAACCGGGGGTCACCAGGGGACACCACATGAAGCTGGATGGGGGAGGTTGAGGGGGGAAACAAGGAGGCACTACTTCACTGAGAGAGTGGTGGAGCCCTGCAGTGCGTTGCCCAGAGAGCTGGTGGCTGCTACTACTGTGGAGGAGTTCAAGAAGTGCTGGGATATGTGCAGGGGAAGGTACATCCAGGAGCCTTGCTGGAAAATAGGGGTCCTTGTGGGGTGGTAGGGGAGGGAGGGCTAAAATAGTTGCCCTGCGTAGGTACTGACAGTCGAGCAGACTCGATAGACCATAGGGCCTATTCTGCTGGCTTCATAGTATGTAAGTGTGATATGGTGTATTCACAAACTAGGGGCATTAAACCAAAACTGAGGAATGAATGAGGAAGTGACTTGCAATTTATTTTTCTAAAAATAACATTTAGATGTATAAGTATAGTAACAGTATTTGTCAAAAGACTGCTTGGCCCTGTCAGTTTGTCCAGTTTTCCTGCCAATGTCACCGCAGACCCTGCTTGATCTCTGGCTACTTCCTCCCCACACACACACTCTTCCTACTAAGATTCCAGATACAGGTCACTGGTGAGGTCGCATCTGAAAGTTTCCGGTGCAGTTCTGGAACCCTCACTTTAGAAAGGATATCAACCTAGTGGAGATGATCCAGTGGAGGGCTACTAAGATGATTGTGGGGCAGCAGGGTAGATCATACAAGGAGAGACTGGGGGCCCTGAACATGTACTTCCTGGAGAACATAAGGTAGAGGGGAGACATTATAGACACATTCAAGTACATGAAAGGATTTAACAGGGTAAACAAAGGTCTATTCAGGGAAAGCTGCATCAAAACCACGAGGGGACACAGCCTTAAGCTGGAGGGGGAGTTTAGGAGGGAGGTTAGGAGACACTTCTTCACAGAAAGGATGGTGACCAAGCAGAACGCACTCTCAGATGAGGTGATCTCAGTGAGGATGGTGGGTAGCTTCAAGAGGGGCTGAGATAGATATAGGAGAGAATAAAGATCAGGAAAGGGGGGAGAAAAGGGAGAAAATAGGAGGGGGGAATGGGGACATCAGCCTGAACAAGGCTGAAGATCCCTGCACAACAAGCAGACTTGGCAGACCAGAAGGTCTAATACTGCTGGCTACTTCATATGTTCATATTCCTTTGTGCCTATACCATGCATGCTTGAAGCCTTTCACTGTTTTCACTCCCACCACTCTGCTGGAAGGCTATTCCAGGTGTCCACCACTCTTTCAGTAAAGAAGTACTTCCTCACATCCCTCCTAAATTCCCCCTTCCAGCTTTATTGCCTGCCCTCTGGTCCTGTTCTGAAAAATACTCCCCTTTACCTTGTTCACCCCCCATGAGGTACTTATAGGTCTCTGTCATGGCCCCCCCTCCATCCTCTCTTCCAAGGTGTACATGTTGACATTCCTCAGTACCTCCTCACAGAGCATATGATGAAGTGTGCTGAATAGGCCTGAGCACACACTCCTCAAAAGATGGTTAAAGAGTAAGGAGAGATGGCATGCCCCATTTTCCTCCCACCACTATATTATCCCTTCTCCTTCGTCCGAGATATCAGGGGGAAAAAATATCACCCAGAGTGTTTTTGTTAAGAGTCCTCAATGAAGTTGTTGGGAATATTGCACGTTCATGAAAGTGAGACTGCTAAATACAAGATAAGTAATAACACATTGTGTTATAAAGTGAGTGGAAAATACATTATTTAATGGTGTTAGGAAATTATTTTTACAGGTTAACTACCCTTCTATTTTCTTGTCCATGCCAGTTATCTATTATGATATGCTTTGACCAACTTTTCATTAATACATTTTTTAGCTTTGGGGTGCTTCAGTTCTACATAGAGTTCCACTATCCTCAGCAGCTACTGCTCTTTCTTTTTATATTTCTAAGACATTCTGTGACATCAGTGACACCGTTCCATGCTATTCATCTGAATGGCCCGGGATGGTGCTACTGATGCCATAGAATATGCAGGCAGTATGAAAAGAGAGAGCAGCAATTATTGAACAGAGAAAGATTCCAGGATGATAGATAGGCAAGAAAATTAGATTACTTTGACTATGTTATTTTTAGAAACACAGATTCCAACAAAATTAGATTAATTGATCATAAAACACCAACACAGTTGATAGACACTAAAAGGAAAACAGGAGGGCATATAGAGATATATAAAAACAACTGTTCCTTATCACCTGAAATGCTGAGCATCAAACACTTTCAATGACTATAACTGGTGAAAGTAATAGTGATAAAAATGGTAAAAGACTTGGGGCAAGATTTTTAAAGGGTGACGCGTCAAGCCCTGTGCCAACTCCAGACTCTGATGCAGCTGCACCAATCCCCTCTGTCACAACTGTACATGATTTTGGTAGGTCAGATGCAGTTGCTACAGTTTACCTGATTTACAGCAGCATGCACCAAGTCTTTGATGCAAGCACCATAAAAAGAGTCCAAGGGAGTGCTGTAAGTTAGACCCGAAAAAGTTGGACTAACATGCGACAATTAGCGTATGGGAGCAAAAATCTTGATCCTGGGTGATTGCTACAAGCCCCACGTGTCATATCATCGATGTACTGAAGGCTTGCAGCAGCCTTTGGGTTCTGAAAATTGAGCACTAGATCTTTATAGGTCATTGGTGAGGCTGTACCTGATGTACTGTACCAAGTTTTGAAGTCCTTTCTTCTGGAAATATAAGGACAGGCTAGAGACAGTGCAATGAAGGATAACCAGAAAAATTCAGGGGCAGTAGGGCAGATCTTACTGGGATAGGCTTAAGGCACCGAACATGTGTTCACTAGAGACTGGATGAGAGAGGGGTGATATGTCAGAGACCTTCAAGTTCCTGAAAGGAATAAACATTGTGAGAAAGAAACTATTTAGCGTGAGTAATAGTTTAAGGACACAGGGGCATGACTGGAAACTGATGGGAGGGAAAGGGTGGTGGCACCATGGAACAGTCTGCCAGATGAGGTGGTGGACATCAGACTCATAAATGGTCTCAAGCATGGCTGGAACAGTGTGAAGGGTTGTGCAAGGTGGTAGCAGTAGGGAGAGGAACAGGGGGCTGGACAGTGAGGGCTAGTACCTTGAATGGAACTATAGGCAGACTGAATGGACCACTGGACTTTTCTGCCATGGTTATCTGTGTTTCTATGAGAAGTACTACTTGTGAATGTATGAAGCACAATATAGTATAGGGTTAGGGCTTATTGCATATGGAATTTAGTGACTCTCAAAAAGTTGTTGTAGGCCCATTCAAATGTCATGGAAAGTTGTTGTAGTATTGTTCTGACATCAGAATGATACCACAATAACTTTTCTCCTTCCGCCACCTGATAGGATGAAAACACGCCCTGCACAAAAAATTCAGAACAGAATGATAGTGGCACTTAGTGAGCAGTTCACCAAGAAAGTTTGGGCATGGACAGCCCTAACTGGGTCTGAGTTACCAAACTACTGAATTCTCAGGTTTTTTTTTAAACATTTCCACTGCGACTCTTTGGAGGGTCTGGAGCAGGAACAACTGTTAGCAGCAAGTGACTTACTAGCAGACGGAGCTGCCATGAGTGAGCAGGAGCATGTGTGCAAGGTATGAAACATACTAACATACTAAAATGCCAGCTGAATAGGCCTAACGGTCTTTCGCGTCTGCTCATTTGGTCAGCCCCTACCCTGGGAGCTGATCTTGCTGCCCACCTCGCCTTCTCTGGCTTCTCCCTTCCCAGTTCCGGATATTCTCGCTGCACTGGATTTTGCTTCCAGAACCCTTCTCCTGTACCTGTCCCACCCGCTCTTGAACCTCTCCACCATCTCTGCCTCCACCAGTCCCCAGGGCAGCACATTCCATGGCTCCACCACCCTCTCAGTGAAGTAGCACCTTCTCCTTTCTCCCCTGAATCTTCCCCCCTCCAGCTTCCACCCATGCTCTCTAGTTGCCCTCTCCTCCTTCCTTCGAAGCACCCTGACTGCTCCTCCCCTATTTACCCCCTTCATGTTCCTGAAGACCTCTATCACATCCCCCGGTCCCTTCTCTCTTCCAATGCGTACATATTTAGCTCTTCGAGCCTCTCCCCATAAGTACTGTCCCTCAAGTCCCAAATCATTTTGGTTGCCCTCCTCTGGACCCTCTCCAGGAGTTTAATGTCCCTCTTTAAGTGTGGCCTCCAAAACTGCATGCAGTACTCGAGGTGTGGCCTCACCAAGCAGTTATACAGAGGGAGTATCATTTCCCTCCTTCTGGAGGTGATCCCCCTAGCGATGCATCCCAGCATCCTGTTGGCCTTGGCTGCTGCTCTCCTACAAGTCTACGAGTTGTTCATCTTGACATCCACCACCACCCCCGGTCCCTCTCAGCCATCGAGACTTGTAGCATTCCCCCCCCACAGGGTGTACACTTGGCCCTGGTTTCTGGCCCCCAGGTGCAGTACCTTGCATTTCCCTGCATTGAACCTCATCTTCCACTTTCTAGACCATCTTTCCAGAGCCTCCAGGTACCCCTGTAGGGGCAACCCTCCCTCCCTCCTCCCCATCCACCACCACCCCAGTTTTGAGTCATCTGCAAAGAGACTCATCTCACTCCTGATACCTGTCCTTATGTCAGAGATGTAGGCGTTGAACAGGAGGGGCCCAAGGACTGATCCCTGTGGGACCCCACTAATGACCCTTGTGAAATAAAATGTTTAAATGTCAGAGAACCATATACTATATAAGGGTGTGTTTCCATCGAGGGGATGTGATGACATCATGTAGACCCTGAGTGTGAAACACAGGGCACAATAAGAATGTATGTTAAACAGGAATGTAAGGTGATTTGAAAGCAAAAGGTTCATACTATCCTGGTTGCAATATCATAAATTGTATAAAGTAAACAGCAATGATAAAAAGTAAACACATCATACTAACCTACAGGACAACTGTAACCATACAAGAAGTGGTGAAATAAAGCTACAAAATGTTGGTGTTGTGCTAGATGCCACAACTCATGCCACACCGGTGACCCGGAGCTGGGAGCAGCCTCAGGTTGCCGGGGATCAGCGGGAAGGGAGAGGATTGAGCATCCGATGGACTGCCCTCTTCTACTAGGGAGGGGAGGGTTGTTGTCCCACTCCTTGGCAACCCCCTAGTGGAGGCTGGAGGGCAGTTCTGGAGATCGGGAGACATAGAAGCATGGAAATGTAGCATATGCGTGCCTCCACATGTGCACATTCACACCGCAAGGGGGAGGGGAGTGTATGGGGAGAAAAATGGAAAAATGGAGGAGCTGGCAGGCTTCTTGAGGCTGCAGCACCCCACCTGGCCCTGGCTTCCTCTGGATCTGGACTATGCTTTGGGGGGGGCACAGACCTCCCCCTCCAGCCCTGCCACAGAGAAAATATCCATGGGGGAATACCAGGGGATCCTGGAGTTGGGCCAGCGGGGCTGTAGCAGAGAGCCCACCTGTCAGCCCCCACAAAAGGAAAAAGTAATTTGGCAAAAAAATGGTGGTCAAGGATAAAAATAAAATTAATTATAAATTAGCAAAATATAAAAATTTTGGAGTACTCCTCACAGGGAATACGACAATTCGCTCCCGTGATTTCATACCATGTCATTTCACTCCCGACTATACGCTCCCGCGTCATTTCTTTCCTATGACACCATCCACCTACGACAATTCGTTCCCACTCCCGCATTGATGTAAGGTACTAGTGTAAGGCTAGCTAGCTGATGTTGCTGGGCTGGGCACATCATTTTAAATTTCTAAATTTGTAGTGACGTGTGTGGTCTGTGAGACCTATCCTATCTAACCTACCTACTCTAATCTACCTAACCTATCCTTGAACTGCAGACAGAGACAGTGCAACTTACTAAAATCATAGGCAATTCTGACAAATTTTGGAAGCATTGAATAGCGCTTACCAGTATGATTAAATGCTGATGGTCGCCATGCTTCCAGTGTCTGACTTCTGATGTCTAACGTCGAGTCTGGCACTGTGGTTTCCAGCGTATGACGTCAGTTGCCATGGTTACCAGCTTCTGATAGTATGTGTTCTGTACAGCGGGCATGTAAGTTTAAAAGCAGTTTAAAAGCAATACTTTATTCAAAAATCTTTATTTACTCTATTAGTAATCAAAGCTGTGAGCAACTCCACAGAGAAACTCCTCAGTTGTGCGGTTTGCACACTTCTCTAAAATGCAGGCGAGACGTGCAACATTATCACGGTATACCCTCCGTGATGCATTTGGTGGGTTACCGGCTATAATCTGCTCTACTTCAGAATCCCTTTTACGTTGTACCCCCCTGAGGCCATCTAGAAATTTCCACACCGTGGGGTGCGACATACAAAGCACACTCTGTATCCCACGGTGAAAGGCCTCCGCTACATTATTTGTTTTTGCTCTTCCGTTGGACACACTGGCTGAATGAGTCCACAGTTTAAGTGCATACTGTGGTTGTCTTCTTCCATTCCCTCTTCTGTTTCTCCTGCCCACCCAAGTGTCCTCAAAATAATCCACTACAGGCTGTAATTCTTCTGTAAAAATTTGTGCAGCTTCATCAGATATTTCCTCAAATCTAGCAATGACTTGTTCTGGGGGGTAGAAAGCCAATGCTGGCAGATATTTACATTTTAAAGCAAATTCAGGGTCCTGGGCATATTTAACTGCTAGCTGTTGCCTGCTAAAGGAATGTGGTGTGTTAGCGCTAGGATGAGGGAGCGGGAGCGAATTGTCATAGGTGGATAATGTCATAGGAATTAATTGTCGCGGGAGCGTATATTCGGGAGTGAATTTTCGCGGTATGAAATCACGGGAGCAAATTGTCATGTACCCCTCCTCACAGCATACAAAAATACATTGGTAGGCTCTTTGGCAAGTCAGAGCAAGGCAAATGTTTTTGTTAGGTGTCCATTCATGACGGCTCTGGGTGCCATACAATAAGACTGCAAGCAAGACTGAACTATTAAATATCATAATAATATCTAACACCTGATTGATAAAATTTAAAAATCTAGCCCATCCCAAAAGCCAGGTCAAATAAATAGTCTTTTTATTGCAGTTAACTTGTTTATTAGGCATTTTCAATTTACAACAAAATGCAAGAAATATTGGCAGATAAAGTTACATCTGGAATCTTGACATCAGTTTGTATATTAACAGATGAAAGAAAGGATAATCAACCCTTACCCTTTAGTTGTGGCACAACAGATGATCGAAGAAAAAAACAGGTGCTTGACAAGGCAACCGTACCCTGCAACAAAACAGATAAACCACAAAGGACACCAGAACTTGACACTGTGGCATAACTATGTGCAAGCAGAGATCAGAAAGGCTTTGAAGACAGCTGTACCATTCTCATTGTTGAGGGAGTACCTGGACTCAGGGTTGTTGATGAAAAAGGGGGGTGGGGAGTGTAGGTAGGGATAGATAATTGCTGAAAACTACCCAATGCCAGTTCTTGGGATGGTGAGTTTAATAAAGGGTTGCCAACATTTATCAAAATCCTGGAACATGTTACTGGCCAGATGAGAGAGGCGGTCTAATATAACAACTTGCACCAGGGAGGCTACCAGCTCCTGGGTGGAAGGAACAATTCGAGACCTCCATTTGCAGAGAATAAGGTGTTCTGCCTACATGCAGAGCAATGTCTGCCATCTATGCTCATGAGACTGGAGGCGAGGGGCTGCAGACTTCATGCCCAGAATCATCAGTTGGGTGGATGGGGTTATGGGTTTCTGGAGGGTTGTAGTGCCTAACTTACACACTTGGTCCAATAAGGGCTGCAGTTTGGGGCATGACCACAGTATATGGAGTAGGTCACCAGTATGGGACTGGCACCTCCAACATAGATTGGAAGCCAATAAGCCTGCTGCATGTGGAACAGCTGGAGTGCGATACCACAAATGTAGTGCTTTGTTCTGGATCAATTTACTGCTAGTGTCTTTGAAGTCTTTACAGTATGTCTCCATTGCCAGCAGTCATTCCATTGCTGTTCAGAGATTGGTTGTCTCAGGGTTTTTTCCCATTTACTTTTGGAGATGTTAGACTAGCTGGGAATAGTGTCCCGCAGGGTCAAATAGATTTTTCTGGTGTTGTGATTAGAGTTAGCTAGCCAGGAGGGCAAAACAGAAGTCTTACCAGGATGTTGTGTATTCTTAATTGGAGTCTGCACTGCACTACGGATCTGGCGGAACCTCCAAAAATCCATGCTGGGTGTTTTCCAATGTGCTTTCAGATATTGGAACGTGTCCATTGCCAGTGACCCAGGGTACAATAAATCATCCAAATGGTTTGTGGTCGATTGCTAGAGAAGAGAGGGATTCCTCTGCAGAGGGGTTAGCCTGATGGGTGTTAAATTGGTGTCTAATTTGCGCTGTATTTTAGCCTAATAGCGGGTAGAGGGTGTGATTGTGGGATGGGACGAGGTTATGTAACAATAAAAGAAAGGCTTGAGTCAGGTACAGCTGTTGTTCTATTGCTAACCATTGTGGAGAATTTTCCCCTGGAGGGTAAAACCATTGCAAAGTCTGAAAGGTTTGTAGTCTTCAAACTGTGGGAGCCCCAACCCACCTTGTGACCAGTGCATTCTTAATTTGCTGTGGCTATATCTAGGTGGCTTACCTTCCCATGTAAATTTACTCACTGCTGTATCTAATTTGGCAAACTACCCAGGAGGGGGTTTAAGAGGGATGCGTGATGGCATGTAAATGATTTTGGGGGCAGTTATTATCTTGATAGCTGCCACTTTCCCAGACAGGATGAGTTGGAGCTTTTTCCAACAGTCCATTTCAGTGACTAGGGCATTTATCAGGGGTTGTAGATTGAGGTCCCAGATTTTGGTCAGATCAGCTGTTATCTTTACTCCCAGGTACGTGATACCCTCCTTTGCCCGTTGAAGAGTGGTATGTGTCGCCCTGGTGGTACAGTGAGGATTCAGGGGAAGGATTTCAGTTTTAGACTGGTTATTTAGTAAGCCAGAGTGTGTAGAGAATTGGTTTAGGAGAGATTGGGGGGAGGGGGGGTCAGAACTGTTGAGGTCAGCTAGTGGAACCAACAGATCATTGGCATACATTAAGGTTGGATATTCTTTTTCTCCTATCTCAGTCACCCATATGCTAAGGTCCTGTCTTATGGCTGCTGCCAGAGGCTCAATGGCCAGCACAAAGAGGAGAAGGGAAAGTGGGCAACCCTGCCTGGTGCCTCTTTACAGTTGAAATGGTTTGCACAATA
The DNA here is from genome assembly GCA_016271365.2 of Neoceratodus forsteri. Lineage (NCBI taxonomy): Eukaryota > Metazoa > Chordata > Ceratodontiformes > Ceratodontidae > Neoceratodus > Neoceratodus forsteri. Next base: position 596,133,218 of record CM057450.1, on the reverse strand, counting down.
ATGATCTGGGCTGTGTGAGTGTGGTATAGAGCATGGACCCAGGTACAAAACCGAGGGCCAAAATTTAGATGTTCAAGGATCAAGTGGCGGTAGTCTCACTCTTTGGACTTGAATGCCTTTTCGAAGTCAATCACCACTGTAGCTGTCAGGAAAGGGAGGGATTTGGCCATATGTATCAAACTGAGTAAAGTTCATATATGATCCGCACTATATCTTCCCAGGATGAAACCCACTTGGGCCAGGTGGATAAGCTCTGGCAGAAGAGGGTTAAGTCTGAGGGCTAGTGCTTTACTATAAATCTTACTGTCTGTGTTAACTAATGAGATGGGCCTATAGCTCACAGGGTATTGGGGGTCCTTACCCTTTTTGGAAAGTACTATAATTATGGCTTCTTTCGAAGTGTGTTGGGGGAATCTCCTGACCTTTTACCTCCTCATTCACTTGTTGGAGAACAGGGGTGACAATGGGGGCTAATATTTGCCCAAACTCCACCATATCCATCACTTCCAGGAGCTTTTCCTGGGTGCAGTGTCGTGGGGGCTTTCATTATCTCTGCAGTGGTCAATAGGGCATCCAGGAGAGTGGCCTGAGTGGGTTTGAGACCTGGGAGGGAGACTGACTTAAGGAAGATAGAGATCTCTGAGCCAGCCATCCTAGTGGAGGTGTAAAGACAGAGATACTGTATAGAAAGCTTTCATTTTTTGGTTAATTTTCTTAGCCTCTGTCTGCACTTTCCCTGCAGGGTCCTTGAGGCTGGGTATGTGTCATTCCATTTGTTGTTTTTTCAATCTATAAGCTAGGACCTTCTCACCCCATTCCCCTCCTTCCCAGTACTTGTGCTTGAGCCTCAGGATGGACACTTCAGCTTTCCTGGATAGGAGGGAGTTAATTTCCAGTCTAAGCCCTACGATTTGTTGGCCTAGTGGGGAACTTAGTGCATGGGCTTTCTGGCATTTGATGTCTTATTCTACTTCTTTTAAGGACTGCTCTAGGGTCAGCAGTTGTGTTTCCCTCTGCCTTCTCCTATGAACCACATATCTGATTATTTTCTCCTGCATGGTGACTTTAAAAGCCTCCCGCATATTTTTGCATTAATATCTGCTATGGGGTTTTGGTTGAAAAAGGCAGCAGCCTCTTGTTTGGACCAGGCAAGGAAGTCGGAATCCTTAGGTAAGAGTGGGTCTAACCTCCATGAAGGGGAGGAGGGACTAGGAGAACCCCACATTAGGGAAAGTTGAAGGGGGACATGGCCAGAAATAATTGAGAGGGAGAATAGAGGAGTCAAGGGAGACCTGTGTGATATATGGGGAGGTAAGCCAGATGTCGATGTGGCTATAGGAGCCATGTAGGGCTGCTTAAAAGGTATAATCTTGCTCCCTTGGGTAGAAAATTCTCCAAATGTCACTAAACCCATGGTCAGACATTAGTTGCTGAAAAGCGAGGCGGCTTTTGGGATGTGAGTCTGTAGTGGTAGAGCTTTTGTCTATGGTATGTTGTAACGCAAGATTAAAATCCCCCCCCCCCCAAAATGTCTGACCCTGAGCTAAGGAAACAATGGCCTATGAGATTTCATAAAAAAAGTCTGCAACATCATCGTTGGGAGCATATATATTCCCTAGGACCAGTTGCCTTTGGGTATGTCCATGAAGGCAAATACCCAGCACCCCATGGTGTCTTCTATTTCTTTCAAAGAGGTTAATCTTAACTGCTTCTTTAGCAGGATCCCTCTTTTCCTAGTGGGGGCAGAGGTGTGGATTACTTTATCCACCCAGTCTCTACACAATAGAGCATGGTCTTTTGCATTCAGTTTAGTCTCTTGAAGAAAAGCTAACTGAGCTTTAGATTTTTTCAAATAGGACAGAACTTTCTTTCTTTTCATAGGTGTAGTCATTCCCCTAACATTCCAGGAGATACAGGTAGGGTCACACATAATCAGTATAAGATTACATAATGTGTTGAGGGTACACTTCTTCATGCAACACAGTAGATACGGGGGGTACCTGAAAATTACAATTAGGAGATTCTGAAAACTCCTAAAGCCTAAATACATCTTGCCAAACCTTTCTTTGCCATTTACTGTGTGCTGGCTGAGAGTGGGGTGTTCTAGAGTCAGCAGTTAAGGCAAGCTTGGAAAGGTTTGAGAGGTTTAGGGGGTGAGTTCAGCCTTTGCTACATTTGATGTTATCCAACTCATCTCAGCCAGGGACCCCTTTGACCATAACACACACCCAAGTAGGCTTTTCTACCCCAGCAACTTATAACACTCTGATAATGAGAGGCCTGCTCTGCTAACACTAACTAAACATATATAAACAAGAAACAGAAAACTATATAACATAGAGCACCTCAGTGCCAAAGTAGAGGTAGGAAGAACATGCACTGGTGGCCAAACCTGGCTACCTAAGGCCTGTTCCCTATCCTGTGGAGCAGTATTCATTACTTAAAGACAGCCTAAAGTTGTGTCTTTATTTCTTGTTTGTGTTCAAATCACACAGTTGATGGAGCTGTACGGATCCTGTCTGCTCTTCATTCCCCATTAAACTGAGGCACACTAGGTAAATATTTGTATATCTGCCTGCCCTGGGGTACCAGAGCCTGGGGGTTATAGTAAGGAGGGGGTGTTGCACTGCTGGCTTCTGGCATTGCCAGTGGTGTGGAGGGAGGCACTGTAGGAGCAGTTATTCTGAAGGGCTGAGGCCTAATTCTACTAATAAATACCATTTTGGAGCCCTCTGCCTGATACTGAGACCCAAGATGGCTACCTGGTGTTAGCTTGGGCCAGCTAACAAGCCTTGAGGCGGGTGCCAAACTTGCCCCTATTATGCATCCCATCCTTAATATAGTGCCATGTGGGCTCCTCTCCTATCCATGCCACTAGGGATTGGGGGTATGCAATTTAAGACCTCTGGTTGCCAGTAGTGGGGAGGGATTAAGAGGTGCCCTTCAGCCCCTTCTCTTTGGGAGGTATGAATCTAAGGAGGTCTATGGGGGGGGTCAGGGCACACTCTGAGGGCAGGATACTGTCCCCAGGTGGGATCATTGGGGCATTCGTCATTGCTAGCCCTACAATAACAAAGAAAGGGATCATGTACAGCAGGTAACAGTGAGACTAGTAATGGGAGGTATATACATCTGTTCTGTGTCCCCTAAATTAGTGACAAATTCCGCAGACATAAGATTGTAGTTTCCCATGCCAGGAGAAAATGGGAAGGAGATCCCCACTTTGATGATCAGTGGGGCTCCCTAACCAGGGAGGGGAGGGGAGACAGATCCAGAGGTATAGCCCTTACCCTGGTGGAATTAGAGTCCTCACAACTATAGGGTGACCTGAACTAAATCCCCCTCACTGCCCCATCATCCCCCCATCAAGGTAAACAAACAGAACTTATCTGATCAGCATTGCTCCCATAGCTGTTGAAAATACTGCTGAGTCAGGCTCCTGGGTCTTCAGTTCAGGTTCCTTTGGTGGTGGCTCCCTGTTAGCTGGATAAGTCCCTTGCGAGGTGTGCTGCATCACAGTCACTGTTGCAGCTGCCGATTTTGCCCATGAAGAAAGCAGTGTTAGGCCCGGCTGTGAAATCATGGCCTCTGGTAGTCGGTCTGGAGACATTGTGCCACAGTCAGGAATGGTGGGGGACTGGGGCTGCAGAGCAGTGTATCGGGTATTGGTAGCAAACTGAGTGAGGCAATCCAGGGAAGGTATGCCCACTTCTCTGCTGCTACGGCTGTGGGACCTGTGTCAATCTGCAGGATGGCCCCTTTTGTCATGTTTAGTTTTCAGATTCCTCTTCCTATTCCTTCTTGGTAGGCCCCATTCCCCATCTTCCTCCCTGGGTTCTCGTGTCTCCATTTCGGGGGTGTAGATTCTGGCTGGTGTCCGATGTCACCGTGGCAGGAGTGGCTCCCTGTTGACTTGTAGTTCCGATGCTTCCTCTTCGCTCTCGAGGCCAAGTCCTATTAAGAAAGTTGTCAAGAGCCTCTGGATTTGCAAACATTCATGGTGTTCAATTGTGTACCACCCGCATGGATGCCAGATAATGCAGGGAGTACTGCACACCCATCCATTGCATAAAGTGTCTAGCCTCTGTATAGGTCCTTCTCCTAATTGAGAGCTCCTTGGAAAAGTCCTGAAATACTTGGATTGTATATCCATTCCATTGGAGCTTCCCAATCTCCCTCACTCTACCACAGTGAACTGCCTGGTAGCGAAGCTGAGGAATTTCACATATAAGGACTGGAGATCTGCCATGTGGGTAGTGATTTGCCATTCAGTATGAAACAGTAATGTTTCCCCCTCCTGAATGACTTGGGTTTTATAGTTAGAAGCTGTCATTGCCTTTGCCATCTTTGTAATCAGTTTGGTAAACATTTCTTCGATTCCCACAGGATTGTGCTGTACTGAGGAGGCCACGGCCATGCTGGATGGTAGAATCTGAGATGATAGTAAGTACCAGGAAGACAGAGTACAGGTAAGCCCCAGTGTAACAGTCTGGATTATTGAGCAAGTGTTTAGCAACAAGCAGGACTCCGTAGAAAAACAGAAAATTGCCTTTAAATCAATATTTTGACAGATGAACTGACTTGTGGAATCAGCCAAGCAGAGTTAGGATGCCATCTTGGTCAGCGCATTAGCCATGCCCCCAATACTGTAAGTCTTTATTAAGACTTTAAAAATGTTCACTGATAGGGCTCTACACACATCAGGAGGGAGACCATCCACAGCAGCAACCCGAAAAGCCTATTCCCAAGAAGATGTTATTCAGGCACAAGGTATTGCGAGGAGGCCCACATCAGAAAAATGAAAGGGGCAGACAAGAGTGTATTCCAACAGAAGGTCTTTCAGGTTGCCTGGGCCCTGATCATGTAGGGCTTTTTATGTCAACAAACATCTTGAACTTGATGCTACCTAATTGGCAGCCAGTGCAGCTCATGCAACACCAGTGTAATATGTCTTGACCACAAAGTTCTGGCAATCAACCAGGCTGCAGCATTCTTCACTAGCCGCAAGCAATGCACTAACTACGGATAATCCTAAGTATAAAGTGTTGCAGTAGTCCAACCTTGAGGTAACAAATACATGAACCAGAGTCACCTGGTCTGTTGGTGTCAGCTAGGTTTTAATACAAGTGATATTATGCACATGGTAAAAGTCAGTGTGGACTTCTAAAACACCTGTTATTCCAGCATCTGTATTTTGTCCACAATGACACCCAGTTTTTTTTACTCTAGCCACAGCTCATATCAATGTCCCATTCAAAGACGGTAAATGAGCACTAGCACTATTTATTGCTGCCCCCACTCAGCATGATTCCACTAGTATCATATCTACTTTGCTGGAATTAGTTGAGCTTGCTGGAGGCCATCCAACTGAATTTCAGCCAGGCACTTCATAGGTTTCATAGGTTTATACGGGCCGAGGGTAGATAAGTCTGCCCTATTAGGCTCGCCATCCTTTACTATAGTTTAAAAAAGGAATTTACTGTCTCCAAAAATACAAGTCAACCCCATTTTTAAAATCATTCATTGTGGGACTATTAACAATTTTGGTCGGTAAGTTGTTCCATACTCCAACTATTCTTAGACTAAACCAATTTTTTCTAAAATTATGCGCCCAAGTTTGATGACATAATTGTGTCATATGTTTCCTTGTGCTGGTTCTCCACTGATTAAATATAAATCCCAAATCTTGAATCAGCTCGTTGTCCTTGATATTTTTGTACAGAAAACATAGGTCTCCCCTTAACCTATGATAGTACAATGAATAAAGGTTCAAACTAACCAATCTATCACGATAAGTTTTATTTTTTAATCCTCTTATTTGTTTTGTTATTCTTCTCTGTACTCCCTCAATAGAATGTATATCTTCCCTATTTTGGGGGGACCAAACCCTTGCACAATACTCCAAATGGGGTCTAACCAGTGCTACATACAAAAGAATCAAGACTTTTGCTTCTCTGCTAGCTATGTTTTAATATGCAGTTTAAGATACGGGTTGCTTTCTTGAGTTGATTTCTACAATGTATTCTAAATTTTAAGTCATTTGTAATTGTAATGCCCAGGTCCTTTTCCTCAGCAACTACCCCTAAGTTTGTTTTGTCCAGTATATAAATTGCTTCCTTATTATTATTTCCCAGGTGCATGACCTTGCATTTAGATTTAATTCTAATTTATTAAGATTTGTCCATTTATTAATTGAATCTAGGGTTAGCTGAAATGTTTCTCTCTGTTCATCACTGTTAGGAGCTACACCCAATCTACAGTCATTGGCAAACTTGTACTGCCAGATATTCTTATTATTGATTTCCAACGAGACAATATATAAGTTGAATAAGCTAGGGCCCAAGACCAATCCCTGGGGTACTCCACTCGAAACCAGGGCCCAATCTGAAAATTCCCCATTTATAACCACCCTCTGCCTCCTATCCTGCAACCAACTTGAAACCCATCTACAGATGTTACTGGGCAGTTTTATTTTATCCAATACTAACAATAATTCTTTATGGGGCAATTTATCAAAAGCCTTGGCAAAGTCAAGAAAAACCACATCCACAGGGTTCCCAGCATCCAGTTCCCTGTTCACTTTTTCATAGAAGGATTATAGGTTGGTCTGACAGGATCTATTCCTTACAAAACCATGCTGAGAGGGATCCTAAATATCTCGTCCCTCCATATGTACCATAAGTATATCCTTTATTATTCCTTCCATAAGTTTACCCAGTATTGAAGTCAAACTAATGGGCCTAAAGTTTTCTGGTAGGGTACTGGGTCCTTTCTTTAAAATGGGCAATATATTTGCTACTTTCCAATCATGTACTAAACCCAAGTTTATTGATGTTTGAAATATACATGTTAATGGTTGGACCAACGTGTCTGCCAGTTCCCTCAAGATTCTAGGATGCATACCATCAGGACCAGGAGATTTATTTATATTTAAACCCACTATTTGTTTGTAAATGTTATCTGGGTTCAATATTATTGTTCCCGGTTCAAAAGGTCTACTAATATTATGCATATTAGTATCATTTGGTGTATATATACTGAACAAAAATATTTGTTCTGTATGTTAGCCATTTGTTGATTGGTTGCTGGGTGTCCCTCTTCAGTGGGGAAAGGACCTATACTGTTAGGGGTCTTTCTTCGGTTATTAATGTAGGTAAAAAAGGCTTTTTTGTTATCGTGGACTTTATTAGCTAGATTAATCTCATGCTGGGCTTTTGCTTTTCTGATATTTATTTTGACTTTTTTAAGGCATTCCTTATATTCAGCATTTAATTTAACTGAGTAAAATGCTTTCAACTTCTTATATAACCTATTTTTTTATTAATTATTTTTTTTATTGGTGTAGTTAGCCAGGCAGGTTTAACAGTTCTAACCTTATGGTATTTAATGATGATAGGTACATATTCAGTTGTTAATTTATGTATTTTAATTTTGAGAGAATCCCACATAGATTGTAAAGGTTTATTAGCAAACTCTAACCTCTAGTCCCAATTACCCATATCCATTTTCATGTTTTGGAAATCAGCTTTCCCGAAGTTCAACTTAGTGGTGGTTCCCATAGGTTTACTAAGTTGAATTTCCTTAATTTTGAATAAAACAGTGTTATGATCGCTGTTTCCTAGAGGGGTGCTTATTTCCACTATGTTTACTGAATCTCCCATATTAGTAAAGATTAGATTGAGAACTGTATTTCCCCTTGTAATCTCCAGGACCAGCTGCTCAAGTCCCCCATGATCCATAGGGTCTATGTACTGTCTATCAAGAGGGTATGTACCTGTACTTTTAACCCAATCAATATTGGGTAAAATAAAATCACCAGTTAGTAATATCCTCTTTGTGGGGTCCAGATTTCTAAGAATACTCAGTATAACCTTGTCGTCTTCATATGACATGGACAGGGATCTATAAAGAAGGCCCAACATCATTTTAGGTCTATTTATAGGTAATAACTGAACCCATAAGAGTTCTATCTGCCCCTTATCCCATTTGATTTCTTCCGACACAATAGCTTTATGGATGTAAATTGCCAATCCTCCATCCTTTCTATATTTCCTACAATAGGAATATAATTTATACCCCTCGATTTCTTTTTCCCATGCATCCTTTTCGTCCCACCATGTTTCCGTGATAAGGGCAATATGCACATTATTTTTGTGTAAAATTATGTTAAGCTCATCATATTTATTCAACAGGCTTTGAGCATTTATAAGAATAGCATTCCAGCCCGAGAGATTTAAAGGGGGAGATAAAATTCCATTTGGTTCTTTTTTATTTTCTATAACCCCCCAAACCAGTTTAAATGGAAGTTAGTAACCTCAAGGGCTTTTTTCTCCAATATCCTTGTTCCCACATAGTTTAGGTGGACGCCATCCTTTCTAAAAAGAGTTGTTCTATTAAATGTCCTTTCATTATCCATAAAGCCAATTTCTTCTTGCTCGCAGAAGCTTCTGATCTTAACATTAATTATTTTTATCTGGTTATTTTTAAACACTTTATTTCCCTGCATGGGAATAATCCCTGAAATAATTATTTCACCACCTTTCCTTCTAACTGCGTCCACAATACGCTTAAAATCCCTTTCCATACAGCTCCAATTAGTTATACCCACATCATTCACCCCCACATGTAAGAGAACAAGAGGTGTAACTGTGTTTTCAAAAAGACCATCCATCAGTCCAGCTATATCATTTACTTTTGCTCCAGGTAATGAGCTGACTGTAGTGCGTTCATTTCTATTAAAACATACATATGTATCAATACCTTTTATAATTGAGTCCCCTATTATGAGGATATCCCTTTCTGATGGCTTAATTTTGTCAGATGATTTAGCACTATCTGGGCAACTGGCGCTATTCATCTTTATATCATCTTGATTCATGGACTCACTTAGTTCCTTTATTTTATTTGGAATGCTATTTTGTCCCCCTTTTTTAATGCTGTTCCTAACCAGTTTGTCAGGTGCATCCTTGGAAAGGCACTTAAATCTATTCTCAAGTTCTATAGTGGTGTTGAGCTGATAAACTTCATTTATTTCATTAATGGATGTTCCCCCAGCCTCAGTTTTATCAGTCGAGTACTCTTGGTGCCCAGTTTTATTTAAGACCAAAGATTGCCTATTACTACCATCACATACAGCTTCATTTATGTAGTCCTCCAATTTGGATATATCCTTGTATGTTTGAAGTCCTGTTTCTAGATCAAGTATCTCTTTAATTAATGTAGAGTTTTTTATGCATTTGTTACAAGTAAACTCTGAGTTAGTCACCTCCTCTACATACATACAACATTCCCTACCTATTTTATTGCCTTTCAGTTTCTTATGCCTTGTTTGGGCCATTTCAATATTGTTTGATACTCTTACTTACCACCCCCAAATTAGTTTTATTCATGGTCACAATGTTTGTCCCCAGTATTCCCAGTATTCCCAGCAGACACAGCAGACATGAGACGCGCGTGTCTCTGTGCGCATCTCCATGTGCACTGGCGGCTCCTCATTGCTCACCGCCTCATGAGAGGCAGTATTTATGTGCAGAACCGAAGTGTAGCTAATCTCACTTGTTATTAAAAGTGCTTAAATTTAAAAGATTTATCCTTAGAATAGGAGTCAAGGACCTAACTAAGGTCTAGAAGTCACCAAATGATTTTTAAAAATAAAATATAATGCAGATTTATTAGTTTGTAGTTCCTTTCAACAATCCACAAGCTACAACTTTCTTCCTGCTTCAGGTGGTCACAGGGCTCAATGAATTAGCTCGATGTTTAAATACAGCTTAAAAAACTGGATTCTTATAGGAAATGTAGGCACATCCACTACTCCACACACAAAATGTTACATTAATTCTGAATCTCTCTTGCGCCGCTCACCGGAGAGGCAGTATTTATGTGCAGAACCCGGAAGTGTAGCTAATCAAACTTCTCTAGCATAGTCTAGCATAGTTATAGCATTTATGCTGTGAGGTGCACATGACACATATATCAAGGTATCTTTTGTATAGCAGCAAAAACCCACACCATACCACCTAATGATCTACCCTAACCACATCATATACGTGATGAACAACATGGGGGCCAAGAGCGATCCCTGAGGCACATCACAGCAGAGTACAATAGCTTCTATATGTTCCCATCTAACAACACCTGCTGCATCCTACCGGACGAGTAGTGCTCAAACCATCGCAGCATTGTACAGTACCTGTGAGTCCTACATAGTGCCTCAAGTGAACCAACAGCACCCCATAGCCCACCATGCTGAATGCTGAGAAAAGATCCAGCAGAATCAGGATGTAGCAATGTCTGCTATCTCTTGCCAAGAGGCGATCACTGAACACCTCGGCAAGTGCCACTTCAGTGCTATGTCGAGGTCTGAAACCAAACCGGAGAGGCTCATAGATTTTATAACATTTCAAGTGATTCTGAAACTGGACTATTGCCACCTTTTCAATAACCTTCCCCTGGAAAGAGAACGTTTGAAACAGGTCTGTAATTTGCCAAACATTTGAGGTCCAAAGATGGCATTTTTAGGAGGGATCTCACCTCCACCCTCTTCAGTTCAAGAGGAAAACCCCCTCCCATAAGAAAAAAGCATTTGTCAATGCCGATTGTTGATTGCATTGGTCTGTTGAGCTCGCTCACTGCCCGTGTGTCACTCGCTCGTTCTGTTTCTCCTGGTGCTGCAGGCTGCTCTTTTGTACTGGGCTCCTGCCTGTGTTGGCACGTTTTTCTGCCCACAAAGAAATCTGCAGTTGTCCTGACAGCTCTGTTGAGGTGGGTCACTCACCCCCTCTCTCACTCGGTCATTCTGTTTCTGCTAATGATGCAGGCTGCCCTTTTGTTCTGGGCCACGCCTCTGTTGGCAGCTTTTTCTGCCCACAAAGAAATCTGCAGCAGTCCTGACACAGGTCCATTGAGCTAGCTCACTCCACCTCTCTCACTCGCTCATTCTGTTTCTGCCAGCACTACAGGCTGGTCTTTTGTATTGGGCTCCTGCCTGCATTGCCACCTTTTTCTGCCCACAATGCAATCTGCAGCAGTCACAATAGAGCTCTGTTGAGCTCACTCACTCCCTCCCCCTCTCTCACTCATTGTGTTTCTCCTGGTGCTGCAGGCTACCCTTTTGTACTGTGCTTCTGCCTGCGTTGGCACCTTTTTCTGCCCACAAAGAAATCTGCAGCTGTCCTGACAGAGCTCCATTGAGGTCGCTCTCTCTGCCTGTCTCACTCATTCATTCTGTTTCTCCTGTGCTGCTGGCTGCTATTTTGTACTGGGCTTCTGCCTGCGTTAGCACGTTTTCCTGCCCACAAAGAAATCTGCAACTGTCCCGACAGAGCTCCGTTGAGGTCGCTCACTCCCCTGGTCTTACTCGCTCATTCTGTTTCTACTGGTGCTGCAGGCTGCCCTTTTATACTGGGCTTCTGCCTCTGTTGGCATTTTTTTCTGCCCACAAAGACATCTGTATCAGTCCTGACAGAGCTCCATTGGCCTCACTCATTCCTCCTGTCTCACTCGCTCATTCCATTTCTGCTGGTGCTGCAGGCTGCCCTTTTGTACTGGACTCCTGCCTGCAAAGAAATCTGCAGCAGTCATGATAGACCTCCATTGAGCTCGCTCGCTCACTCACTCCCCCTCTCTCACTCGTTCTGTTTCTCCCACCACTGCAGGCTGCCCTTTTGTACTGGGCCCCTGCATGCATTGCTGTATTTTTCTGCCCACAAAGAAATCCGCAGCAGTCCCAACAGAGCTCCATTGAGCTCACTCACTCCCCCTCCCTCACTTGCTCATTCTGTGTCTCCCATTGCTGGAGGCTACCCTTTTGTACTAGGTTCCTGCCTGCGTTGGTGGCTTTTTCTGCCCACAAAGACATCTGCAGCAGTCCCGACACAGCTCCATTGAGCTCGCTCACTCCCCCCTCTCACTCGCTCATTCCGTTTCTGCCAGCGCTGCAGGCTGGCCTTTTGTACTGTGCTCCTGCCTGCATTGCTGCCTTTTCCTGCCCACAAAGAAATCTGCAGCAGTCATGATACACCTCTGGTGAGCTTGCTCACTCCCCTCTCTCACTCGCTCATTCTGTTTCTACCGGTGCTGCAGGCTGCCCTTTTGTACTGGGCTCCTGCCTGAGTTGGCACCTTTTCCTGCCCACAAAGAAATCTGCAGCAGTCCTGACAGAGCTCCATTGGCCTCACTCACTCCCCCGTCTCGCTCGCTCATTCTGTTTCTGCTGGCGCCGCAGGCTGCCCTTCTGTACTGGGCTCCTGCCTGCATGCCACCTTTTCTGCCCACAAAGAGATCTGCAGCAGTCATGATAGAGCTCTGTTGAGCTCGCTCACTCCCTTTCTCACTCGCTCATTCTGTTTCTCCCACCGCTGCAGGCTGCCCTTTTGTACTCAGCTCCTGCATGCATTGCTGCCTTTTCCTGCCCACAAAGAAATCTGCAGCAGTCCCAACAGAGCTTCATTGAGCTCACTCACTCCCTCTCCCTCACTTGCTCGTTCTGTGTCTTCCGGCGCTGCAGGCTGCCCTTTTGTACTGGGCGCCTACCTGTGTTGTCACCTTTTCCTGCCCACAAAGAAATCTGCAGCAGTCCCGACAGAGCTCAGTTGAGCTCGGTCACTCCCCCCTCTCTCAGTCACTGGATCCTAATCTGTCCCAAACACTGATTTCCGACAGCGACTGTGGTATTCTGCACCAGAAGCGCAGAAACACATTTTGGCCAGGATGTGAAAAATGACAGCTGTACTGTTCATAAGGAGGTGTGAACAAATGCCAGTGTTGAAAATCTGGCGTAAAAATATTACTAATTTGCAAACTTACAAGGGTGCATGGAGACTGCACAACACACACTCGTAACACCGTCATTTTATGGAGTTTCATCACACAATTTTCAACATAGGCATTTAAGGACTTCTGCTCATGAACAGTGTCAGTGTGATTTTCTTAATATGTCCCGAGCACTGATTTCCCACAGCGACCGCTCTATTGTGTGCCGGAAGAGTGAAAACACATTTTGGCCAGGATGTGAAAAATCACAGCTGCACTGATCATAAGGAGGTGTGGCAAAATGGCAATGCTGAAAATCTGGAATGAAAATATTGCAAAGTTGTGAAGGTACAAGCGTGCGTGCGTGGAAACTGCACAATGCACATTCTTAACACACTCTTTTTATCGACTTTCATCACCAAATTTTGAACATAGGCATTTTAGGACCTCTGCTAATAAACAGTGTCACTGTCATTTTCATAATGTGTCCCGAACACAGATTTCCCACAGCGACCATGCTATTTTGCGCTGGAACTGCGAAAACACATTTTGGCCAGGATGTGAAAAGTGACAGCTGTACTGTTCATAAGGAGGTGCAGAAGAATGGCAATGTTGAAACTCTGGAGTGAAAATATTATTAATTCGTGAAGTTACGAGTGTGTGTGCAAACTGCACAACGCACGCTTGTAACACAGTAATTTTATGGAATATCGTAACCAGATTTTCAACATAGGCATTTTAGGACCTCTGCTCATGAACAGTGCCACTGTCATTTTCTTAATCTGTCCTGAACACTGATTTCCCACAGTGACCATACTATTCTGCTCCGGAAGTGTGAAAATACATTTCGGCCAGGATGTGGAAAATGACAGCTGTACTGTTCACAAGGAGGTCTGAAAAAATGCCAATGTTGGAAATCTGGTGTGAAAATATTGCAAATTCGCAAAGTTACAGAATATTACAGATTCTGCGGTCACAGCCGTCGTGGAAACTGCTTGCCGCTTGTAAAACAGTCATTTTGAATTTTTCCCAACAAATTTGCAGTATAGGCTTTTTGAGAGCCCACCTCATGAACACTGGCACTGTCGTTTCGTTAATCGGTCCCAAAGGGGGATTCCACGCAGTGACGGCGAAATCACCTTTTGGGACTGAATAACACCATGACAGTGCCAGAATTCATGAGGAAGGGTCCCAAAAACCCCATGTTGAAAATGTGGTGCCAAAATTCCAGAAAATGCCTGAGATATGCATCAAAGTTGAAAACCCCTATTTATTCCATTATACAGCTTACCGGCATTTCCTCAGTTCATGGTTGGCTTTGAAGAGTGCAGACATGTTCCCTGTCAACCGCAGATCATCGCACCAGACTTCAGAGGTAAGTGTGGGGTGAGGGGGTGTGTGGGGAGGCCGGGTGCACAGTGGGTGGGCGCGGGTTGTGGGAGGGGGGGCAGGGAGACCGTTGAGGGACAATTTCCTTTTTTACAGGTTAAAGGGGACCATTTTTTGACTTTACAGGAGCATGTGGCACATTGGGGTGGGCTCCCAGCATGTCAACAGAGTCTTTTTTTGGAGGGGCAGCTGTAGCCGATGGGGGATTGGGCACCCCCGTCAACACACAACAAAAGGAGGGGGTTACATTATGCAGACGGGTATTGGGCACCTCTGTTGGCAACATAAACCTTGGGGCACTGAAGCCAAGGGGGATTGGGGCCCCCATCAGCAAATAAACACGGTATGGGGGCATATGCTGCCGAGGGGATTGCACAACCCTTTGGTGGGGTTATTATTCGTAGAACACGCGGGCCACCGCCATGTTCGCAAACAATATCAGTGTTTCATAGTTCTGCCCTGCAATGACGGGTCACTCCTCATTGCAGCAAATGGCTGACACTGCAATGACGAGGTGGCCCCTGATTGCAGCGGCTAAAACTTTACAAGTTGATGGCACGCTGGCTGAACTAGCGTTAGCAGCAGCGTGCCATGGCATTGGGGGAAGCGGGCGAAGCCTGTAAAGGCTGTGGGGGCATTTGCCACAACAGTGCCATGCCTCCACAACCTGCTTCAGGAGAAAGCTGCCGCAATATGTTTCTTGTGCATGAGCGCAATCAACATAAAAAGAAAATTATTTCTGCATTAATTGGGGCCAGGACTTCCCAATACCCAGCCAAAGTGCCAATGGGTCTAAGGTCCAACAAACGGAAGATTGGATGCAGCATCATCTATTATTAGCTGGTGGGCCCCACAAAGGAAACATGTGGCATGATGATCTGGTCAGCTTACTGGATCAACCTTGACATCATTAATGTCAAGTTTCTACACAAAAACCAAATCCAAGATACTGACCTTTTGGTGTTTCTTGGAGGCGACTGCCTGTACTAGGCCCAGAGAATTCATAAACTGGATGAACTGATTTCAAAACGGAGACATTTCATCATTGATCCAGGTGTTGAAATCACCCAGCATAAGCAGGCTGGATGAATCCACCACCAGGTTTGCCATGAAGCTCTCTAGTTCCGGCAGGAATCCATTCCCTTTGATAAACATGTTTATAAACTGACCTTACTTAAAGGAGATAGGAAATAGTTTTTACATAGTTAACTGCCCTTCCATTTTCCTTTCCATGTCAGGTACGTATTCTGATATGCTTTGATGATTTGTTTTGGTAAATAAATAATGCAGCTTTGGGGTGCCTTCAGATCTACATAGAAGGAGGTAAAAATCCCGTTTTTACAAGACACTGGTTAGACCCCATCTGGAGTACTGCGTGCAGTCTGGAGGCCACACCTGCACAAGGACATTAACAAAATGGAGGCAGTAAAGAGAAAGGCAACCAAAATGGTGCACGGACTGCATCAGAAAACATATGAGGACAGATTAACAGAGCTCAATATGTATACCCTAGAGCAAAGTAGGGAGAAAGGTGATATGATTGAAACATTCAAACATCTTAAGGGCATTAACAAGGTGAAAGAGTCTAACATGTTTCAGTAAAATAAAAATAGCAGGACAAGAGGACACATCATGAGATTAGAGGGAAGCTGATTAAGGGGAAATGTGAGGAAGTTCTTTTTCACAGAAAGGGTGGTAGACGCATGGAACGGCCTACCTCAGGAAGTGGTGGATATGAATACAATGCAGGGCTTCAAACAGGCATGGGACACGCATAAGGGAGCAATACAGATAAGTATGAATAGATAGGCCATTGACAGAGTACAGGCCTATGACACATTCATAAGGCAGAAACATTGGGCAGACTGGATGGGCCTTGCGGTCCTTATCTGCTGTCAACTTCCATGTTTCTATGTTTCTATGAGTTCCACTCTCCTCACCAGCTACTGCTCTTGATTTTCATATTTCTAAGACATTCTATGACATCACAAACTCCCATTCCATGCTATTTGTCTGAATGACCTGGAAAGGGTGTTTCTGATGTCACAGAATGTTCAGACAGTATGAAAATGAAAAGCAGCAACTGCTTAGCAGAGAGAGATTCAGGGTACTTACAAGGGCAGCACAATTAGATTATTAATTTAACAAAAAAGGTCTAAAACATATCAGAATAGTGGGCAGCCAATAAAAGAACAACTAGAGGGCATCAAGAGGTCTAAAAACTGTTTCCTGTCACCAGTCTTGCCAGAGCCATTTTCCTCTCAGTGTCTTAGACAAAAAAAACCTTCCCTGTAGATCCATAAAAACTTGACTGCCCTACACTCATGTACTGTCAGTTGTAACACCCTTTGGTAGATGCTTTTGAAGACTGATAAAATAGACATACCTTTTAGGGGTGTGCAGGGCCAAAAATAATTTTCTGAATACTATAAGCAGGAAACTATTCATATCATGGGCAAATATTCAGCCAACCTGATGAAATTAAACAAACAAAAAGAAGAAGAAACAACCTCCACTCTCCCTCCAGCCCCAAACCTAGTTAAATTCAACCCCATCCCCCCATACTCTGTCAGAAGCTCACTCCCACTGACCTCCCCTCCCAACACCCACAATTTCTTTTATATTATTGCAGTCTCTATCACAGGTGGCTAAAGCACAGTATACTGGGTAGTGCCTACAAAGAGGCAATGTTTGTCTAGTGAAATTAGCTGGTCGACAAAAACTAAATAAAATAAATACTGGAGCCAAAAGCAAAGTAATCAAGACGTACTCATAGAAAGACAACGAACGTCAGTGCAAAAGCACTGAGGTAAGGGTTACCCCAAATGGCATAGGCAATAAAGCCAAGTTTCAAAGAAATACAAAATCACACATACCCCCATAATGAAAAGCATCATGGGATGTATATGCAAATCACCATGACATTTTAGTCTGGTTCAGCTTTAAGCAGGAATGCATGGTGCCAAAGGGCCTCTCACACAATTTGCAAAGGGTGCAAACAGAAGACACAGACATGTGTTTCGTCCTACCCAGGAATCATCAGTGTGCCTCATCTGTATCACAACTCAGGGGAAAATAAACCAGTCCTAAATTGGTCTTGTGGGTTTGGGTCATGGTGAGCCACAAAAGGACAAAAAACAAGCTAAAAGACAAAGAACCTCAGTGCAAAAGCACTGAGACAAGGGTTACCCCAAAAGGGCATTGGCAATAAAGCCAAGTTTCAAAGAATACAAAATCACACATACCCCCATAATGCAAAGCATCATGGGATGTGTATGTAAATCACCACAAACTTTTAGGCTGGTCAGCTTTAAGCAGCAATGCATGGTGCCAAAGGGCCTCTCACACAATCTGCAAAGGGTGCAAACAGAAGACATAGACACGTGGGAACTGTATTAAATCCTAACTGATGAACTCCTGACAAGAATAAGCTCAACACCAGAATCCCAACTTGGTTGAAACCAGACACACAAATGCCCGAAACCAAAAATACCGACATTAAAAATCCCGTCACCTAGTTAAAATGCCATTTGTCTGACAAAGCCACTCACAGTAAAGAACTTCCCTGTTCCCATGCCGATTCTGCTCCCTGCCGATGTAAAAAAACAGCTTCAGTCCATAAAACAGCTTTGATCTTAGAAACTACTTTGATATAAAAAACAGCTTCTGTCCATAAAACAGCTTCGATCTTAGAAATTACTTTGATGTAAAAAACAGCTTCGGTCCATAAAACGGCTTCGATCTTAGAAAGTACTTCAATCTTAGAAACAGCTTTGTTGTTCGGTCCAAACAGTTTAAAAATCCACTCATAGTAAAGAACTTCCCTGCTCCCATGCCGACTGGTCATCACGAGCAAACACCTGTACAAAGTAATTAAAAGACACAGCAGACAGTGAATCTGCAAGCAAGCCACAATTAAGTAATCCAGTTCCTTAAGCATCCGGCTTACGCTGACAGTACAGTGGCATACTTTCAGGTACATGCAGGTGTAGCTAATTAAATAAAACAAAGAATGCACCTGACAAAGCTCTTACGCTTCAGGCACCGGCTACAGTCTGTTATCAAAAGTGCGAGGCAATAGTTGAGGCAGTTGTCTGTGTCACATTGCTCAGTCAGACCACAATAAATGTACACACACACCAGGTTTCAGTTTCTTGGTATAAAAAGCCACAGCTTTACTATACAGCACACATTTTATTTACAGCAAATAAAACTCTATATACAGTTCTTAACATTGTACACATTTTCAAATGCAAAAGACCCCTGGGGCTATGAATTCAGATGGTATGGTGCTTCCAATAGGGGGAACTCTGGCCCTCAAGTTGTGCAGACCCACCCTGGGCCATGCCTCTCCCTCAGACAGATCCCCCCCCAGTTGCATCTTGGGGTATCTTGATAGTTGAGTAGGGCTGGTGCCCACCCAGGGCCACCTTCCCTGTCCTCCAGCCATGAACCCCTACCATGCCCACTGTGTTTCAGGGTGCCCCTTTTCCTCTGTAACATACCCGCCCCAGGGTCACACCACCAGGGGCCTGGGTCACCCAATACCATGAATGCTTATTTTAGCCATCCAACCTGAATTTATGCCCCTTCCCTTAAACCATGCTGTGACTTCAAATGGGGGCCCATGAGGGCTAATCAAACTTGCAGTCCACAACAATTGCCGTGGCCAAAATGAAACCAGAGAAGGGTGGGTGGGTGGATGGGATGTTCATGGTCAAGGGCAGGGTCAGAGAATGGGGGGAATACCCTTCTGCTCTGCCCTTATGTAACCCCTGGAATCCCTCTCCCGGAAGCTTTGACCGTGCCCCCTTCCGGTGGTGGGAAGGGGGTCATCGCCGATTGGACTGGCTGCATAGCCAATCTGGGCCACCATTCGCCGAGGGCATGGTGCCCCAGCTTCTTAGATGACACACCTCCCGTTGTGGGCCGTGTGCAACATTATCCACCCCGAATGAGAGGCCGGTGGGGGGGATCAGTTCCATCCCAGAAAGGGAAAGAAAAGACATGTATAGGCAGGTACCTCTAGGGTCACTGTCTGAACTGTTGTTATATCTTTTTAAGATCGAATCTGGTTGTAAGATAGTATGATGTTTTTAAGAGCGAATCAAATTTAAGATCGTATCTGGTTGTGAGATCGTAGCTGGTTCTAAGAATGAAGCTGTTTTATAACTTTATTTATCTGAACTGTGCTGTTTATCATTAAGAAGCTTTATTTATGCCCAAAAATCAGACAGACTTCAGTAAGTAAATACATTTTTGCATACTCAGGTGAGAGCAGTCCTGTTACTGTTGCTGATCACAGTCAATGTCGGGATTTCAGCAGGTCGGCTTTTCATATGTCGGCGTTCCAAATATTGGGATTAAGTTGTCAAATATTGGGACTAAGTTGTCGGTCTAATGTGTGATGGGAATGTCACTGTCAACAATCATACCTAACCCAGACATGTGTTTTGTCCTACCTAGGACTTTTCATTGTGCCTCGTCTGTATCACACCTCAGGGGAAATGAACCAGCCCTAAGTTAGTCTTATGGGTTTGGGGCATGGTGAGCCCCAAAATGCAAAAAACAAGCTAAAAGACAAAGAACCTCAGTGCAAAAGCACTGAGACAAGGGTTATCCCAAAGGGCACACTCCTTCAACAAACAGTCAAATGTTTTCCTCCTCCTGCACTTTTTCAAGAGCTTGGAAAAAGTGCAGGGCTCTATTTCTTTTGAGAGGAAGTAGTCCCCAACTCAGCTGTTTTACTAATAAATTTGTCATCCTGCAACACAACTGTAATGTGTACCTCTGCTGCCTGGAACTGAGTAACCAAGCTTCTTTCTGTGAGTACGTCTTTATATTATTATTAAAATTTGTAAATAAGCTCACAATAGAGGACCACAACAGTCTGCCCAATTCTGCAGCTGGCCATGATCTTCATATAGTTAAAACACACTTGCTTGTGATAAATACAAAAAAAATCTGTACATCCCCTTACAATTGAATCATTATACAAAAAGATTGTTGGTGGGGATTAGGCGGCTGAGAGGTGGGGGTGGGAGTTGAGGAGGGTGAGGGGCTGTATCTTTTTTGTTTGTTTATTGTACAGCACCATGCATAGTGAATTCCTGAATAATTAATACTCTAATATATGGCTGCCAAATACTGAATATTTGGTTGAAGGCTGTACTGCTCTATTTTTTATATTATGTCTGAGATCATATGTGTTTGCCTCTGTTCTGTACCTGTTATTTTTGCTCTGACCTTGCAGACTTTATACTATTGCAATTTATATTATTCCTCAGTCTGTATACTTATCATCGCTGTGTTTTTTTCTGTAATGTACTGTCCTAAGCAGGATCTCCTTGCAAATGAGCTTTGTGCAATGGAGATTTTTCTGAAAAACAAAATGAAATTAAATGACATAAAAAGGTATTTACACAGCACTGATATATTTGCCAATAGAGACAGTCACCCCTGATAAAAACAAACTTTGGTCAGAGCCGATATGGCTGTGGAGAGCTTTTGGAATGCTTTTACCCATTATTTCTAATTAATTTGCACAATGCAGATTTGTTGAGAGGCAGTTTCAATGTGGTCTTCCTTTTACACATTTTTACAATGTATTTTCCAAGAATATGCCTCCTGATTACAATATATTTAGCTTGGATAGAAGAAATGGCATCTTATTTTCAGGTGGTGAAGCGATAGCAGTAGAACACTGGAATGTGTCATACGTAGGTACGAGCTGTATGTGGGTGATAACACCCAGTGGCCATGCACCTCTGGCACTCGCATGCGGATCCATCATCCCAGTGCCATTGCACTACTCAGTGTGGGTGAAAGCGGAAGCTGTACTCACTCACACAGGTCCCAGAACAGACATGTTATAGCTGACCTCCCATTTGTTTGTACAATCGGTGAACAGCAAATGCACTATCCATAGCCTGGAGCATACACTACAAATGGCATTGCAGGATACTGCACCCCATGGCACACAGGATACCTCAGCAGTCTGGAGGGTGGCATATTACACAGGGGAATGGGAAAGAGTGTATGACAGTAGGAAGATACAACATCGACAAGGCATGCATTAGAGGTATGTTAATTCCCTTTTACGGTTTGCCAGGGACATGCACACAGCTATGTACACTGGTGGGTCCGCAGCTTGTGTAGTACCCCAATGTATGGTATAGCCACGTATTCTGGAGTGTTGGTCCCCGGCCCAGGTTTAGTGCAGTCGGTGGCTGGCTGTGGCAGGGTATGGAGGGCAGTGCCAGAGTCTGCAACAGGTCAGGTAAAGGGGGAGCGGGGTTGTCTATGTACCAAGGTGGTGGGTGGGAGTCCTCTATGCTATGGATATGGACCATGGTTTTCTCTGGAGCGATTGGGTCCAGGGGGGGCCCTACAGTAAAGAGCTCTTCAGGGATGGAGTTGGATCGATTGGAGATGGGAGAAGGTAACTCTAGTCCACCAGGGCAGCCAGGCTGCTGTGCACCTGGGTGCACTTCTGCAGCCTGCCTGTGGGTGGCTGGCTGGGTTAGGCCAACTATTTATGGCCTAGCTGTGGGCCGCACTGCTCTGGGCTGCGAGGGGTGAATTTCCCACTGAGTATGCCGCAGCATAGCATATGCATGAGAACACACCCTCGACTTGCATGGCTTACTATTTGTGTGCACGCTGGCCCATTCCCTTTGGGCAGGTATATCCTGCACATTTGAATATCACACTGCAGTGCATTGTTTGAATTGCACGGCACAGCTCCCATTTTCGTTGGGATGCACTGCACATCTCCTTTGAATATGGGGGCTCGGGGACTAGGCTAACCTAAAGAAATACATTATCAAAATGGGAAAATCAGGATCTCACTGAAAACAAGATATTGAGTCTAATCTGGGACAGCCTGAGTAAATACAGTGCAAAAATGTGTAAATGAAGATCCTTATGATAATGAGACGTAGCATCTCCCCTGCACTCTCCAGGATACAAAATATATGATAGGAAACATTTAAAGGAAATCTATTCTAAACTGAACTTCACTGTGGTCACTGACATAAACAAACAATTTCTTTATTGTAATGATCACACAGGAGTATGGTGTGCATATTTTATGGAACACATACAAACAAGGGTGAGAAAGAATAAATACCTCAGCTGGGACTTGAACCCAGGCTGCCTGGAATACCATTCTGATTGTGCTAACCAGCTGCACCACTGGGACAACTGGATCCTGGGCTGTCCCCAAGCACATTACTCTTTCTAAAATGCACAACCCAATGGCAACACAAATATTTACTTGTAACAATCACACTGGAGTGTGCATATTTTATGGAACACATACAAACAGAGGTGAGAAAGAATAAGTGCCTCAGCTCGGACTTGAACCTAGGCTGCCCAGCATATTGTTCCAAATGCTCTAACCAGCTGCATGACTGAGACTGTTGCTATTGCATAAATTAATACAAAATCAAGATCTCATGTATGACTGCAATCTATATTTCAGCAATATGAGAGGCAACCTAAGATCTCATAATAAAAAAATAACTATACAATCATCACAGACAGTCAAGAGGGATCATTTCTTTATACTTCAAGCTCCAGTGGTATGGAATAGACTATTGCAGACAGTGGTTAATTGTACAAGTTTAACCACTTTTAAAAATACCCTAGATGGACTCTACTACAATAACCAGTTGTTGGTATAATTGGCCCACACATGTGAGGGACATTCCCGATGAGCCTTTGGCCCCCTTATGTCCTTTAATCCCTAGTAAACAACTGGAATCTGGTCCATCCTTGAGCACATTACTCTTTCTCAAATGCACAACCCAATGGCAACACAAATATTTACTTGTAACAGTCACACAGGAGTGTGGTGTGTATATTTTATGGAACACATACTAACAGAGGTGAGAAAGAATAAGTACCTCAGCTGGGACTTGAACCCAGGCCACATGGAACACCGTTCCAAGTGTGTTAACTAGCTGTGCCACTGAGACAACTGGAACCTGCATTGTCCCCAAGCACATTACTCTTCCTCAAATGCAACCCAATGGCAACACAAATATTTACTTGTAACAATCACACAGGAGTGTGGTGTGCATATTTTATGGAACACATGTTGTACAGAGGTGAAAAAGAATAAGTGCCTCAGCTAGGACATGAACCCAGGCCACCTGGTAGTATTGTAGCCATGAGGATGGTGTGTAGTGTGTGTGTGTGTGTGTGTGTACAAAGTATTGGATAAGAATTATTTAAAGGAAATCTACTCTAGACTGAACTTCATTGTGTTCACTGACATAAACAGTTTCTTTATAACATATTAGAATACAATATTTATTTTGAATGTTGTGGCCATGAGGATGGTGTGTACAGTATGTGTGTGTGTGTGTGTGTGTGTGTGTGTGTTGTGTGTATATGTGTTTGCTGTAGCTCAATATATTTTTTCCCCAAAAAATTATAGTAGAAAATGGCTCCTGATTGCTACATATTTAGTCTAAGCAGTTCACTGATGACCTGGTATATGTCTGAGACTGCACATCAGATAGTGTCTATAGAGGTTAAAAAAACTGTGTAAATCATAGACTTGCTGGCAAAGGGTGACATTTATGAGATATGAATCTTTCTTGAAAGACAATACATTCTCAAGTTAAACTAGTATCAAGAAGCTGTTTAAATGCTAAGTATTTAAATGTGCAAATCTCCAGTTTCATAGGCAACCACTATTTAACAAATATTTAACAAGCTGTTTCAGTTTCCTAATGGCATCTGATAAGCAGCTTGGAGTTATGTCTCCAACATTCTTAACAGAAAGAAAGGAATATTTTATTTCAATTAACATGGAAGGATACATTGAAAAGTCCAAAACATGTGTTCCACGATACTCCATTTTCCAGCTACAGATAGCAAGATGGCTGTAGGCTCTGCCCACAACCATAAAAATGCACTGCCACCATCTGTACCAACATAGACACCTTTACTGAAATACATGGTAAAATATGTGCAGGATTTATAAGGAACAAAATGAGATATGGCTTACGCTAAAAAATAAAAACTGTTTAAACAAATTTGCATTAGAGACAGAAAAGCCTACCTAACTGCTTAGCTAAACTCGTGTCACACAGACCAAGAGAATGAGTCTTCAGCAACTGGTTCCATAATCTGATCAGGAGGTTATCAATACTTCTCAGTGTTCCAGTAAAGACTGAAGCTGGGGGATAGGGTCACAGAATAAAAATATATTTGTCCCAGCCCTCTTGATGAAATCAGGGCCTTGGCCTGTCTGTCAAAAACTTATTTTGTGTTGATGAGCTGCCCTTCCCCTTCTAAACTGGTTGGCTCTAGCTGGCATCCCGAAGTCCCAGGTCCAGATATGAGTTTGTGCATTGCAAGCTGGTCAAAACTGAAATCAGCCATCACTATTGTCTTGGAGAGTCTGGGACAAAATGCATGTTTCTCAAATGGAAAGATTAAGGTTCACCCAACCTTAGTATGTGGTGGAATTTCATGATAGGTATGATCAAATTAGAAATACAAAGCACCATGTCAATAATAAGCTTACTAAGGAATTTGAGAGAACCTGGTTAAGCTTCAGCAATATGCTGGATTTAGGTGTATCTGTGTGAGTCATGTTGGGCTCTGCCCACAATTGTTAAATGATAAATTACCTCACAGAGTTGCAGTAAAGCTATAATTTACAGTAGACAGAAATCAACTGTCTTAGTCAATTAGTTACTTTGTAGGAACACCTTATACAAATTGTATAAGGTGTAAAACAAAATGGCTAATAAAAAGATTAGTTTGATGGATAACTTTTGTGTCGCTGTAATGTCTAGTTCCTTAACTAAACAAACAAGAACCTTATCAGAACCTGAAAAAGGTTCTGATGAGGTTCTGTCTCAAAAAATGGCATAGGTTCTGGATGGTTCTGAACTTGTCATTCCATTTGTAGATCAGGGACACACATATGGGGGTGGGGCCGACACTAGAAGGGAAGTCAAACAAACAGAAGAGAGAGAAATAAGAGCCTTAGCTAGGATTTGAACCGAGGCTGCCCAGAATACCATTCCAGTTGCACTATGAGCTGCGCCACCAAGACAACTGGAAACTGGGACTCCTAGAAACACTGTGCTCTTTATCTAATGCACAACTTGGTGCTGCACAGATAATACAATTTTTATACACAAGGGTGCAGTGTGCAGATATATGGAATCCAAACAAACAGAAGAGAGAATGAAATAAGTGCATTAGCTGGGATTTGAAACCAAGCCATCCAGAATACCATTCCAGCTGCACTTCCAGCTGCATCACCAAGGCAACTGGAAACCTAGGACTCCTTCTGGTCTTGGTGGTGCAGCTGGTAGCACGACCAGAATGGCACTCCAGGTGGCCTGCCCAGAATGCCTTAAATCATTAGCTTACAGCAATAATGATGTTCTTGTGTAAAATCTTTGGCGAATAGAAGGAAGGCTCTTCAAATGTGATACCTCTGTATGAAAGTATAACTTGTGGACAGCAAACCAGATATTCAAAACATCTGTATGTTCAGGATAACTGTTTATGCAAATGATAAAAAGTGGATCCAGCATTCAACAACACAGGTAACTTAGTGTCAGCAGAATTCAACATTCCAAAAGATTTTCACTTTCAGTCCAGTCCATTTGCAATCATTAAGAGTGTCCAGCATAAAACTAGCATATCAAGTCCTTAGCGTAGGTATGCTCCACATGCTTCTTCTCCAGCTGAGGTCATAAGTGTCTTCCGGTGATAACATAGTCTGTCCCTGTGGAAATTATTGTGATAGCTCAAGATGAGGATTAGGATCTCAACTAGAGACTAGCCATCAACAGCAGATGGGCTGTAACAGACAAAGATCCTATTTTCATGCAAATGGTCTTGGAAGTATTGAATGGAATTGCTTGAAATTCAGACTGGGGAGAGGTTGTAAGTGAGTTCTGATGAGCCTGGTTGTATTTTTGGGGCTACAAGTGGACAGATCCATAGCTCTGGACCTCTTGTCTCCCAAATCAGGGACAAGACTTAAGAAATCAAGGATAAGTGGCCCAATTCAGGGAAACATCTTGAAACAAAATTTTCTTGCAATAGCTACTCCAGAAATTGTTACACTATGGGAACTTGTGTAAACAAATGCATGATCTGAAGGAGATCTTGACGGTTACATTAATGGCTGATGTGTTTTTCATATCTTAAAGACCTAGTAGCACCAAAAACAATAAATAGAAAATGTTACACATTGTTAAATTTAGCCAGTGGTTACTTTTTACTTCTGAAGTATTTATCTTTCTCCATTTGCTCATTAGGAAGTATTCTATGTGACAGCATTAGGTGTGATGTAAATAGCAGCACTTTGCCTGGAAGCCGACATATTTGGTTGTCCAAACGGACCCTCATCCCAATAAAAAACACCCCACAATTCTATTGGTAAGAAGAAGGCTACAGCTTTACTTAACTTTAATGTTTGGCAACATTACAAACATCAAATCATTCTTTGAAGATATATATATATATATATATATATATATACTGGCCCAGTAGGGCCAGTATAGTTAGCATTACACGGTCACGTCTATGTTAAACCTCAAAGTTTGCACTGTAATAAATTTGCAACTGTTTGACCAATTCACCTGATAGTTTGCATACACAATCGCCAGTGATAGATCTCTGGGACTGGAAAGTTTCGTTCCAGTTGGATGTATGGTTGTGGAATTATAGGGAGCTCAAAATATGAAAAATCACCAACTTCTGCGCATTTTTTGGTAAGCCATAATAGACTGAAGAATGCATTTGAGTGACTTCAAATGTGTTTGTCTACATGTGGCCTGGGTTGAACTGGTGACTTTTGAAGATTTGGTGAAAAAATATTGCTCCGTTTGAAAGTTATTCAATTTTTTCATGTCTCATTATAGCCTATGGGAAAATTTATATGTGCATTGTGAAAACTTTCGCGAAAACATTTTTTGGAGTGCGACATTTTTTCGTGCACGACAACATCCCATTATAAGGTATAGGGAATCATAAAAACATTTTTGTTGTTGCGAAAGCATTTTTGTTGCCTCAACAACATTTCTCCACAGCATTATCCCATGTGTTGTTTTTTTTGTCACTTCATTGTGCCAAGGTGGATTGTACTTTTGGGATGAAATTTGCAGGGTGGCAAGCCCTGGTCCCACATATATGCCTTTTGGTGGTTTGGTGCCAAAACATTCAAGGGACCCAAAGTTACAGCATTCGGAAGTTGAGAAATTTCCCATAGGATAACATTGTGGTGCCCATTACACCTTTCGGCACCCGTATCTCGGAAATGAAGCAAGATAAGGATTTTTCCCTACGTGCAGATTAGCTCACTTTAAGGTGAGCTAATCTGCAGAAACAAGTTTGTAAATCATAGATTACACCAGCAGTAGAATTTTTTTCCCACTTGCTATGGTTAAGGAGATATTGGCAAATTAGTGTCATAAGTGTTCCAAAGGGTGCCCTTTCAGCGCATTTCGGTGCCTGTATCTTGGAAACGATGTGAGATACGGATTTGGTTGACATTTATGTAACTCATTCAAGATTCCATCAGATGGTCAGGGAAAAAGTCTGTGAGAACTTGTCTGGAAACTAACAAATAAAAGATGCAAAAAATAGCATATATATTATATTGGCCCAGAGGGGCCAGTATAGTTAGGGTTGCATGGTTACTGCTATGTTAAACCTCAAAGTTTGCACTTTAATAACTTTGCAAATGTTTGGCCAATTTGCCTGAAAGTCTGCGTGCACAACCACCAACACTAGATCTCTGGATCTGGGCAGTCATGTTCTAGTTGGATTACAGTTGCAGAACCGTAGGGAGCTCAAAATGTGAGAAATCACCAACTTCTGTGCATTTTTTGATAAGCCATAATGGACTGAAGAATGCATTTCAGTGGCTTCAAATTTGTTTGTCTACATGTGGCCTAGGTTGAACTGGTGTCTTTTGAAGATTTGGTGAAAAAGTTATTCAAGTTTTTCATGTCCCATTATAGCTTATGGGAAAATTTATATGTGCATTGTGAAAACTTTCGCAAAAACATTTTTTGGAGCGCGAAAACATTTTTTTGTGTGTGACAACATTTTTTGTGTGCGCAACAACATCCCATTATAAAGTATAGGGAATCTCGAAAACATTTTGGTTGTCACAAAAGCATTTTTGTTGCCTCGACAACATTTCTCTACAACATTGTACCATGAGTTGTTTTCTTTGTCACTTCATTTTGCCAAGGTGAAATGTGTTTTGGGGCTGAAATTTGCAGGGTGGCAAGCCCCGGTCCCACAGATGTGCCTTTTGGTGGTTTGCTGCCAAAACATTCCAGGGGCCCAAAGTTACAGCATTCTGAAGTTGAGACATTTCCCATAGGATAACATTGTGGTGCCCGTTACGCCTTTCAGAACCAGTATCTCAAAAACGAAGCAAGATATGGATTTTTCACTACCTGCAGATTAGTTCACCTTGAGGTGAACTAATCTGCAGAAACAAGTTTGGAAATCATAGATTATACCAGCAATGGATTTTTTTCCTACTTGCTAAGGTTAAGAAGATATTGGCAAATTAGTGTCACAAGTGTTCCAAGGGGAACCTTTTCAGCGCATTTCGGTGCCTGTATCTCAGAAACAGTATGAGATACGGATTTGGTCAGTACATCTTTTGTGCACGTCTCACTGTCATGATTACAATGACACTTAAATTTTTCTCCTAGCTGCTGCGGTTCCGAGATATACACAAATTTGTGTTACAAGGGTTCCTTGCCCTATAGGGCTGCTGTATGGCTCCATACTTATGTCTACGTGGGAGAGCAGGGCCTGGAGGGTCCATGCTCCCACAGACACATATCGTTATTCACAAATGTGCAGCTTGGTTTGGGCCCTGTGCTCCCACCAACACATACCATTTACTATTTATATTACACTTTTCCAAAAGGTAAGGAAATTCTTTCCAAAATACTTAATTAATGCATCAGTTAGGGATGTTTTCACACCGACAAAAGTGTGAAAATTCAACATTAGAGTTACCACCCCTACCCCCCCCCCATCCCCCTACCCTCCACACCAACAGGCATCACGGTGTGTGTTGTAGTCATTGTGCCTAACTTTCACACCATTCTCCTATACTGCACCACCTCAGCTTCTTTACACATGGAATGGGGTGAGAGTTAGGTTTATTTTAGTCTTTGGTAACCGGGTAAGGCCCACTAGCCACAAGTTCCTGTTTTCAGGGGCGACCTGGGAGCACTGGGCAGTTAAGTGACTTGCTCAGAGTCATACAGTATGCAAGTAGAGGCTGTGAGAATTAGACTCAGGTCTGGTTTGCTGGATGTACCAAGCTTATTCACACCTCATTCCTCCAACCACTAGGCTATACTGCCAGGTTTGGGGTTGACAACCCCAACGCACACCCCGATGCCTGTTGGTGTGTGGAGGGGGGGTGGTAGGGGTGGTAACCCTAACGTTGAATTTCCATGTTTTTGTCACTGTGGAAATAACCCTAACTGATGCATTAACAAAGTTTTTTTTCGCAAAGAATATAGATATATTTATATATATATATCTACAACACAAATCGATTTACATATATGCAAATACATTAAGACCCCTTGGCAGCAAATTCATGTGGCCTAGCTTCATTTCATACTGCCAGCATCCAGCACATTGGGGGAATTCTGGCCCTTGAGTCAGACAGACCCACCCAGGGTTGTGTCTCTCTCTCTCGGACAGTTTCCACACCTTTTCCTGCATTCTGGGACATCCATGACCCTTGCTGAGGAGCATGCCTGCTTAGAGCCTCACTCCTCACCTGCAGGTCATGCCCACCATTACATTCCGTTGCACGTCTTAATTTAGCAACCGCTTCCCATTTCTGTGAAGTGTACCTACCCCAGGGTTGCGCCTCTGGCCATCTGTTACCCAATCCCAAATAGTTTGACTTTTGCACTGTGCATTTTATTTCCTAGGCCAGCCATGAATTTACCACCCACACAGGTTCCCTTTAAAGCTGCAATTATCAAAGTACAGAACTAAATTGCTGTGGTCTGCCTGCATAAGTGCGGGTGGATGGGAAATCGTCATTCATCAACGGTGCAAAAAGGCTGAACCCTCTAAGAACAGGCCCTTTATACCTGCCTGAGCCCCTCCCTTCTGGAGGGACCTGGGCCATCCCACTCAGATACTTCTGCACCTGATTGGGCTACCTGGTCCAGGGCTGCCTCTTTGCCAGAAGGCATCTGCAGCCTGTCCCCTTAAGGATGTGGGCCACGTACAAAGCTACCTCACGGTGAGAAGCCGGGGGAAGGGGTCATTGCCCAAACGACCCACATGGTTCCATGTGATATGAGCGATTGCAAAATCCTGAGTTACAAATGAGCGAGTGCATATCGCTGAACTCAATAATGGCAACATGCACTACACTGAATAGCTTAACAGTGACAGTCCCAAACAATCTAAACGGGGGTGAAATGCACTAATATTTGTATGCAGGGGGCTATGCACTCTGCACCCACTATGCAGGGGGCTTTGCCCCCACTCCCCCTATTGTTTATATTATCAACTCCAAGGCGGGCCTGATGCTGAGGCAGTGGAGAAAGTTCAGGAGGGGGCTATTCGGGGGGGGGAGATTACATTCAAGAGGCTGGGGGAGCATATGGCACACATTTGGGAGATCGGGGAACACCAAACCAAAAACAACAAAACTCAAGTACCCACACTTCACAACAAAATAATAATCCCAACCACCTAGCTCTGAACTCAGGTCCTCTCGCACCAGCGGCAATCACTCCCTGCACAAGACCAAATGGCCAGCTGGGAACTGCATCACCAAACAACCCATCATATTGCACTTCACAATACCCCCGTCACATTCGACCTACTTTCCCTGTCACGGTTTTTGTACCGTAACAGTCACTCTCACCACCCCTCGCTATGCTGTACCACTCGCTCTTCTGACAGGCAGTCAAATTTAGTCGCTCAAATTGAGTCGCTTAGTTGGACTTGCCCATATCATGGGATACCACATCCCAATTAAAGACACCACACCTTTATATTGGGATGAAGAAGGCTGCAGCTTTATTTAATTTCGATATCTGGCAACATTACAAACATCAAATCATTCTTTGAAGATATATATATATATATATATACACACAGAGATAGATAGATAGACAGACATACAACACAAACTAATTTACATATATGCAAACACATTAAGACCCCTGGCAGCAAATTCATGCATCCTGACTTTATCCTACACCGTTAGTGTCAAGCACATTGGGGGAACTCTGGCTCTTGAGCCTGACAGACCCACCCAGGGCCATGTCTCTTCCTTGGACAGGTCCCCCTCCTGGATTGTGGGACCTCCATGACCCCTGCCGAGGAGCATGCCTGAACAGGGCTGCACTCCCTGCCTACAGGTCATGCCCAACATTGTGTCCTGTCGCATGCCTTAATTTGGTGACTGCCTTCCATTTCTGTGAAGCATACCTGCCCCAGGGTTGCGCCTCCAGACATCTGGCACCCAATCCCACATAGCAAAGCTTTTGCACTTCACATTTTATTTCTTAGGCCAACCACAAATTTTCTGTCTCTTAAATGTGTTCATCATGTTTTCCCTACCAATGCCCCAGTGGTCTTGTTTAGCCACTCAACACAGCCTTGCACAAATCCTGTAAAGTTACATTGCAAATATTGTTACCAATTCCAGACAAGTGTACCCCTTCCGTGCTATACTGTGCAGCGCATGCCTTCGTGATGTGATAACCTCGACTCCACATGAGAAAGCAAACCGGGGCACCTCCTTGTTAACCTTACCTGCATGCTTTTTGAATCGCCTGGGAGTTGCATGCTCCTCTTCACCGTTGTCACAGGATAATCTGAAACCATGCCACATGGGTCCATGGGAGGAGATTTTTTAGATGGGCCAAGCCCTTTTTGATCTCCCTGATCAATTTTGGGGTCCCCAGGGCAATCAAGTCATTCCCCCCAAGTGCAGCACCAGAGCCAATGGTGGTTGCCTCTGGAGCCCCAGCCTGTGCACTGTTTCCACCAATTGGCCCCACCTCGTGCATCTTTTCCTGCCCAGTGAATGATGGCTGCCATTTTGGTATCCCCAGCTGCATGCCGTATGGTCAAACTGCTGCTCTACTCTGAGCCTCCCAAATATACGAATGCCTGATGATCCATGTATCAGGGGTTACTCCAGTTTTGTCTGAAAGATAAACAAAACAGTGTAAGTTAACTGTATAATTAAAAATATATTTTTTTGTTATGTCTGCCTCCTTGGCCTGTGGGGCCAGCCTGATTGTTACTCATGCACATTTGACATGCCCTCATGAGGCCTAATGTATCCCCTAAAAGCTTTGGATACCTATCTATCTATCTACCTACTTTCTTTATCTGTTCCTCCCTCATTCCTAATATAACCACCTCCATTGCTGCCCCAATCCAAAATGAGTGTGTAACAAAGGATTTTGTGCATCTGCTCGTGAACCATAAACCCTTCCACATAACAGCAGCAAACTGACACCTTGTGACCAGCTTCCCGTCCCTGTATATGAAGAGATGCCCTTTTCCCCGGGGTCTGTCAATTAGATAATCCATCTTGCATCAACAATCATGGACAGATATCGCCCAGGTCTGTTTTGTGCAGAGTTATGGAGACAGGTGGCCCACACTGATTTGTCTTGGACCTCTGTAGCTGGAAGCATACCCTGTCCTGCAGCACTGTGATGTCGCTGTACTGGAGGTTAACCCCCAGTCCAGCCACATCAGACTTGGGCACCATTTCTGATGCTCAGAAGGCTCCAAAGAATGCACAAGCAAATAGCACCCTGAACAGCTTGGCTTTGTAGGAGAACTGCAGACTATGCCCAAAGCCCTTTGTATTTGCAACAGCTCCAAGAGGCCAATAGGCTTCCTGCTGTCCCAGGGTTTTCCCTATATCTGGCCCATCCCTCCAACATCTTGTTCATTGTGAAGGTGTCATTTAGTCAGGGAAACCCTGCACCTTTCACATAAAAGCTATTCCTGCTAAATGTGACCACACTGCCACTGGAGCCCTGCTCAACTGTACCAAGTGGAAGACATAGTCCTGGACCTGTTTTTGTGCCTTGTGCAAAGATCCACTTACCTCATGCCTACAGAAGTCCACAAATGCTGAGAAACTGTCTGCATATTTTCTCCACATCAAGGGGGCAACAGAGAGCTGTACCAGTTGGAATTGTCTTGCTTCCCCAGCTGCCATACCACTTCCGATATCTGTGTGGGCAACGTGTCTGTGTGTGGTGCCAGCTGTCTGAACCGTTTGAACTGTAATTGAGACAAGACGTCAGTGATCACATTTGTCTTGCCCAGCAAGGGTCGAGCTCTATGCATGATGTTTTGTTGGAGACATCATAAGGCAAACATTCACAGCACCCTCACCACCTCCTCTGACCTAGAGTTTTCTGAGTTGATTATGTCAGCTACAGCTGTGTTATCTGTATGGAATAGCACATACTGGTTTTCAGGTTTGTCACCCTCACTGCCACCATGATAGGGAACAACTCCAGCATTGTGATGTTCCTCACGAGTCCTTGCTCCATCCACTCCCACAGTCACTGGCCAGCAAACCATGCACCTTGAGAAAAGACTCCAAAACCTAGCCCTTCTGAGGCATCCATAAGCAAGTCCTTGTGATTCCCTGCCCTATCCTGCCAAATTGCTGCTCTGTTAAAATCCTGCAAGAACAACTCCCACACTTTGAGGCCAGCTCTCATTCCTTGCAACACCCTGATATGATGACATGGCCTCATGGGGCTGGTTGTTGCTGCTGACAGCTTCCTAAGGAAAGACCTTCCTGAGTTGAAGGCCCAGTAAGCAAAATTCAAATGCCCTAAAAGTGAATACAGTTTCAGAAGGGTGACTTTTAACTCCACTGACTTCCCTCAATAACCATCTGAAAGTCTCAACCTTCTCCAGTGGCAGTCTGGATACCATGTTTATTGTGTTCAACCTGATGCCAAAGTATGAAATGCATGTTGTGGGGCCTTCTGTCTTCTTGGGAGCGAGCAGCTCACTGAAATGTTCCATTAGGCTATGGAAACCTAACAGTGTCAGAACACCTGTTCTGGTGGGCCCCACAAATAAAAATCTTCCACATAGTGAATAATATGCTCATTTCCCTTGTATGTTTTAGTTGTCCACTCCAAAAATAATGCAAACATCTCAAAGGTGGCACAGCTTACTGAGCACCCCATTGGCATGGCCTTGTCATAGTACCACTGCCACCGGAACATAAACCCAACAGCTCGTAATCCCTTAGTCTTAACAGGAGAAGGCAGAAGGCCAACTTGATGTCACTTTTCATCATTAAAACACCAGGACCTGAACTGCAGACTAGCTGAACTGCCATATTTACAAGAAGATCTGGAAAAGCTGGGGCGGTAGTCCAGGATCTGGCAGCTTGGCTTCAATGCCAAGAAATGCAAAGTTATGCATATTGAAGCTAAGAATCTCAGGACAGAGTACTACCTGGGTGGAGTCCAAGTATCTGCATCAGAGGAGGAGAAGGACCTGGGAGTGATGATCACTAGTGACCCGAAGCACTCCACGCAGTGCAAGAAAGCAGCAGCAAAGGCAAACAAGATGCTGGGATGCATAGCTAGGGGGATCAGTAGTAGGCGAGAGGAGGTTATACTGCCCTTGTATGGGTCACTGGTAAGGCCACATCTAGAGTATGGAGTTCAGTACTGGTGCCAACACCTCAAAAAGGACACTGACTTGCTGGAGAAGGTCCAGAAGAGGGCTAGAAAGATGATAGTGGGTCAGCAGGGTAAGGCATGTGAGGAGAGGTTGAGGGCACTGAACATGTACTCCCTGGAAGACAGGAGAGAGAGAGGGGACATGATTGGGACATTTAAGTACTCGAGAGGGATAAATAAGGTTGATAAGGAGTCTCTTTAAACTGAATGGCAACCATAACACTAGGGGGCACAGTCTTAAGCTGGAGATTGGGAGGTTTAGGAGGGAGGTCAGAAAGCAATTCTTCACAGACAGGGTGGTGGACACTTGGAATGCACTGCCGGAAGAGGTAATCTCATTGAAGACAGTGGGAAGCTTTAAGAGAGGCTGGGATAGGCATATGGGGAAAGTAAGGATCATGGGTAGGGAGGATGGGAGGAGTGGGGAAGGAGGGCAGGGACAAGCTCAAGCTGTGGACCTTGCAATACGAGCAGACTTAATAGACCAAATGGCCTTCTTCTGCTGGCTTCTTCATATGTTTGTATGTTCATATATCGAGCAATGCATGCTTGACAGAGCTTTCCTCCAGTGCTATGAAACCATTCACCGATTCACCCTTCGAGTGTGACAGGTGGTGAATCAGTCGATATTCCTTGGGTGTCTTTTTGGGAACTATCCTCAGTGGGGATACCAAGAGGTTAGGAAGGGGTAGCCTGTCAAAGGGGCCAGCTATCCAGTCAGCCTCCACTTCTTTCTTAATCTTCTGCTTGAGTATCTCGGGTAGGCCATCACTGATTTAAGGTTGCGAGCATTTGTGGCCACTTAGGGGCCCTTATGTGAGATTTCGAAGCCTGAGCTAAAGCTGTCCATCAACATTTTTGCTCCCTTATGGTTGGGATACTGAGAAAGCCAAGGGGCGAGGTTACTGAGCCACACCGATGTGTTAGCCAGACTTTCCAGCTCCCTGTTTTGATTTGTCTCCACCCATTGACTCTGACCCGTGGTGCCCTGCTGAGAATCCCCTGCAATCCATGACCTGGTGGTCACCACCACAGTTCTTGCAGATGTGGCTATATTTGCAGTAGGCTTGAAAACGCTTCCCTTTATTGTAATCACAGCAGGCTCTTTTGCTGCTCTTCTTACACCCTCTTTTATTGTCACCATAGGGCTGCCGAGCAATAACACGCCCGCTTTCCATATAAGTTACAACACTGGGTCCCCCCCACTTTATGTCCTGGGCCCACAAATCCAGGTGCATGTTCTCCCATTTTAGGTTAGGCTGACAGGTGGGCAAATTTTATTGTATCCTGGTATTTAAGGAACGATAACAGTTTCTCTGGGTACTTTATACCGTACACTGACATGTATATGTCAGACACTGCTGCCCAGTTCTCAAGGGTGAAAGGGACCTTTGGCCTTTGTGGTCTGTCCTTCTTCTCTTTCTTGTTTTCATCCTCTTCTTTGGAGAGCTCCCTATGCAGGAGGGAGAACATGTCAATGTACTCCCCCTCCAAATCATTCCCCCCCCCCACATTCCCACTACACACCTGCCTTTGTCTGCTGTGCGGAGCTTCTGGTCCCAGTTCCAGGCTGCACAAGGGCTGTGCTCATGGTGGCCAAGGAGGCACCTGCATTGTCTTGCACACGCCTGTACCATTATCTCCCTTCTCCATGGGCATACTTTCTAGGGAATTGGAGGTGGGCTCAGTACCCATTAAAACCTGAATCGCAGTATCTTCCGCAACTGGGGCAGCTTGCTGTGTTGCTCATCCCAGTGACACTATCTGTGGGTCTGCTGGACCCTGTGAAAGTGGATCAGTTGGCAGCTGTGGGTCCCCCAGCACCACTGTTGCTTGTGAGGGGGCTGGCCTCAGTGTTGCTGGCACTTCTACCTCATTGGGGGGATGTAGGGGGTGAAGCCCCACCATCCCCACTGGCTCTGCAATGGGGCCATGCTAGATAGATGACTGCCCATTCACAAGCATGGGTGGCCAGATTTGTGGTCATTGAGATCACATTGGTCCCCAAGGAAAGACCGGTCACTGTGGCAGTTGTGGATTCTCTGCCATGTAAGGGTGTGTGACCCGCCAACCTTCAACATCGCGTATGTTAACCGGCCCACTGGGAAGAATGGCTAGTGCCTCTGGTGGGGGCCGTGGAGCATCTTGCAACCTGTCCAACCCATCCTGAAAAAGATCCTGCAGTTCTGTGGTTGATGCTCCGTTGGGTCCCCCCAGTATGGTGCCTGCTGTAGTTGAGTAGTGCATGTTCCCTCTATCTTGTCTCCCTTCATCTGCTAGGTCAATGTCTGCATCACTCTGTGACTGCTCCACACCTCCCTTGTCCAGGTGTGTTCCCTGGGTCGCCCTGTCAGGCATGGTCTGCCAGAAGCCATACATGGTCTTTCACAAGGAATGACCACCAAACCCAAATGCCCCTGTTGCAAAGGGACTCTCTCCTCCCCCACATAGTCATCACCGTCAACCTGATCATTACCCACAGATGCAGGTGATGAGCACCATGACTGAAACCTATTGTAATCACCCTAAGGTGCCTGGTCCTCTGACATCAGGTTCCCTTGTTCACTGTGCATCTGGGGCCAAAATGGTGCCAAAGCTGATATTCCACTCTCCATCTGTTCCATTGTCTTCTGTTGCTGTCTGTCATCCACTGGTGTCCATGCCTTGTGCTTGTCTGGCTTGCCTTGTCCCTTCCTCCTGCCTTTGGGCTCCTGTGCCACTGACTTCAGGAAGTGAGTGGAAGGCTGCCACTATCTGGTGGTGTACCCTTCTGTCTCAACCTCCTGGTGACTGACTAGGTCCCTGCTGCCAGCACTGGGACCTGACCCAACCTGCTGGCTAGCTCTAGTAATGATTTGCTGCCTTGCCTCCAGCTCGGCCACTGCCTGCATCCAGTTGGTGCCCACGAGTGCCTTCAAACATTGGAAGGCATCACTGAAGGCCTTACCAGGTCCCCTAGTACACAGGGAGTGTGTCCCAGGGGTTGCCTGGTCCTCCTGCACCAGCTGCACTCGCTTGGATGCCATAATCTACTAAAATGTGGGGCTAAGTGATGTCAGATGAAAGAAAAACTGATTCTAGAGTAAGGGAAAAGAAACTATTAGTTCCTTGCATACAATGGCCCTATGTCCTACTGGCATAACATTGCTGCCTCCCTGTTCCCCCTTACCTCTTCATTCCTTATTTTCTATACATATATTCATTAATTCATTTATTTATTAATTTACTTACTTATGCTTTTATTTATGTATTTATTTATTTATTCAGGTTCTACTCATGCCTGCCTGCCTCCCACTTCCTAAATGTGGGTCATCCCCCCCCCACCTCCCTTGGAGTCCATCCTCCTGCCTCTGCCAAGCTTGCCCCACTTCTGCCTCCAGTTAAGCAGACAACCCTCCTGCCTCCCTCAACCCCACAGTCCTCCCGTGATGCAGTCCACCCTACTTACCTAACTGCCCCCACCCCATGTGCCATTAACCTGGCCTGCCAGTCTCAGTGTAACTCTCCCGCCTTGCTCCATAACCTAACTCTCACTTATGGCCTACAATACTAACCACCAGATTAGGGTAGCCAGAGGAAAAAGGAAGAAAGGAAAGGACGGGCAGCTGGTACAGGTTTTGCCACCGTGGCAGTGGGGGAGGGCAGACTGCTACCAGGGGGCCCAGTGGACATGTGAGCGCAGGTAGTTGCAGTGCAGAAGAGGGTTGGACTGCAGCACATGAGAAGAGAGCAAATAAACTACAAGAATCCTTTTGCTTTTGTTAGCTTATATGGCTAACTGTGGAATCATACTTCCAGAGGCTTTACATGAGGTGGTATCGTGCATTAAACCGTTATATCTGTTGGAGATCTACAAAGCATGCTGAGTCCTAAGGGAGTACTCTTGGCATACCTGAATTAATAAATGAATCAAAAACCAAATGGTTAAACAATTGGGTCAATTGATTATAAGAGGGTGCAAACTGGGTCAATTGATTATAAGAGGGTGCAAAAGGTTTTCTTTTTTTTTCACTTGTAAAAGTCTTTAGGCATCCCCCTCCCCCAGCTGTATTGAGCACTGAGCCAGAGAAGGGAGACCACGTGGACCAGTGCTCAGGGATCTGGGGGGAAGCAGCCATCAGAAAAACAAGTAAACTTAGGATGCCACTTGCAGGATGCGGGATTTCCCCTGCAAGCTAAACCATAAATGTGGATCACCTTTAATGATCTATTCCTTTATTTTTTTTATTATATATACAATGCTCACACATGGCTCAGAAGTCCCCATGCCTAAATCGGCAGACCACGTGGGTCAGTATGCACCACTGATGGAAGATGCACAGATGCATGTGTGCGAGCAGTGGGGGTATTCTTAGCAGGATGCTGACACTTCAAGTCACTGAGGAGAAAGGACCACCACCGGGAATGCTTAGATTAGTAACAGGCATGAGAGAGGGGACAGCAATGAGGCACAGAAAGGGAAGTCACCACAAAGGACTGCCAGGAGGACAACAGCACACCTGGGCCACCGAGGACAAAGGGAGCAATGATGGGGAGATGGGAGCAGGCACCAGAAAATGCAGGTAGACTGGGAAGCAGGGTTGCTTTTCCAAAGACCTTCTGCATATTTTTATTACTTTTTCTTGCATTGAGCCAGCAGGGCTGAGAGGGAGGTTGGGGAACTGTGGGGGAACACTGAGAGAGCGAGGCACCAGACCACAGGAGAAGGGGCAGTGGGCTGCCTAGGTCCCTGGGACAGAAGATCACCAAACAAGGAGTTGGAAGCTGGCACAAGAAAAAACACGGCCATGGGGATGGGGGCTGAGAGGTGAAGGTGCTAAACCGGGTGTGGAAGATGTGGGAAAAACACACACTGGCAGCAGCTACGAGGGGAGTCAGTGGGAGCTGACATTAGCAAGGGAAGGGGGAGAAGGCAAAGGAGAGCTCAATGGAGCCTGAGCCTGGGGACATACACAATTTACCTGGGGAAGATGAGGCACCATTAGGAGCCACTGATAATCTCACTCAGGATACTGTACACTTTGTGGTTACTGAGATTCAAATTGCTGATCTTTTGTTTGTGAAGCAAACCCAAATTCAGTGTGCCACTGAGCTGCAGACACTAAGCATCACCACTGAAAGGTGCTTGCGAAAGTTGAGAGGTAAATCACTGCTCATTGATGGTCCAAAGTGGGTGAACCCTCCCAGGATGGGCCCTTTATTCCTGCCTTAGCCCTTCCCTTCTGGAGGGACCTGGGCCAGCCCCCTCAGGTACTTCCACACCTGATTGGGCTACTTGGTCCTGGGCTGCCTCTTTGCCTGAAGCCATCAGCAGTCCTTCCACTTAAGGATGTGGGCAATGTGCAAAGCTACCCCCCAGTGAGAGGCTGGGGGGGCATTCCATTCATCTTCACACCTCTTCAGCATTAGTACTGACCAATCTGGCAGAAGATCATTGGTTCTTCTTAATCAGTTTGATATAACAGCCAGTGAGATCACAATGCCAGTCAGGTACTGAATGAAATGGAATAGAACATACATTTGTCCATCACTGACTTAACCATTTATGCTTAGAAGTTTTATATACTCCTGTACCAGTCTCTTCCATTTAAGGGAATTAAGGCTGTTTGAATCCTATACCCCTACTTAAACATTCTATTACTGTCAACAGTTTGAAAAAACTAACAGTAAGCCATTACCTTTCCATGTGGGTGAGAGATATGTGGTTCATTTCATCTTTATAAGCCTTAGTCTTGCTCTTTAATTATATGAAGATGCCATAAATGAGAACTTTTCTGGGTGTTTTTATTGAGTTTCCCTTGTATCGCTCATTGTTTTGCTAACAAATCTAACGTCTCGATTCATTGAGTGATTGATTGATTAATTCATGTTATTATTTATGTGAATCCTATTAATTAGCAGGCCTGTTATGGCACATAGGCACCAAAGAACAAACAAGAGATTAGGGACATTAAGGAGAATTTCAAACTGTCTTACCCTGGAGACCAGAACTAAGACAGCTAATGCTCAAATCTTGCCTGCGATTGAATATTGCAGCTGTGTCTATAAGAATGTGAATACTAAGGACCTGACAAACCACATTACATAAATTGGCCCATTTCATTTTGAGATATAAAATGACACACCACCATTGTATTATGCATAACAGATTGCATTGGTTACTCCTGGAAAATTCAAGAAAAATACAATGGCTAACAATAGTCTGCATGATGGTGAATTTGAATGATCTACACCCCCTTTCCAAGTTTCTGCAACAGGACCAGTGAGCGTCTTTACATTACTCCACAAGAACTTCCAAAACAAGGAGATTAAAAATATCAAAACTCACAGACACCTCGAAGAGATGAGTATTTGTCACCATGCAGCCAAGTACTAGAACAGCGTCAGTGAAAAACAAGAAGTAAACCTTCACTGAGACCCTGCCACAAAGCTATTAAAAGTGAACTGGAGTATGTTTGTCAATGTTTATAAATTATTTATTTAGAATTTTGCCTGTATGTTTGAATATTTGTGGTACCTGTACAAAACAGGAGTACACTTCTGAACAGGCAATATTGCCTGAATCTGTATGCTACAGAATAAAAATAACATTATTTCTATGACTGTTACTACTACAATTTTACCAGGTAAGCAAACAGTGTCTAAGGTAAAGCAGGATAATCAATTACGAAACACAGTGTCCAGTATATTTATTTATTTATTTAGCTTTTGTTGACCAGGTAGGTACACTAGACAAACTGTATGCCTATTTTCAGGTACGACCCGGGACAGTACAGTGAAAATACAAGTTCAAGCAAGGCACATAACAACAAGAGGGGCAATGTACAGAGTATCAAGAGAGTAAGATGAACATAGGTAGTCGACAGTGAGCAGTAATAGGTAAAATATACATATGCATACAGAATAAATAGAATAAGACATTCAATGGTAATTACATTGTATGAGTGACCCTATTTACCAGAGCCACTTAATACATAAGCAGATGGCGATCAAACACATGCTTCCCAGAGTTAAAGGACAGTAGGCAATGGGTTGGATGGGACCAATTTGGAGACCTGGTTAGGATGGCTTGGGACAGCCCCACACAGAGGACAGTTTCAAGTGTTCCCACAGGGAATTCCAGAGACACTGTTGGGAGGGGGAGGAACATACGTGGTCAGGAAGGGAGTTCCATAGCCTTGGAGCACATGTAACAAAGTCCCTATCCCCCATTAGGGTTCGAGTATATGGAACTTTGAGCACCGCAGGACCCTGAGACCTAAGGGAGTAGAAGGAGGATTCAGCAGGCTTGAGAAGCTGTGCAAGCCCCAGTGGGGTGCCAGTTCTGAGCACCTTTCCTACAAAACAGCCCAACCCATATTTCAAGTGATTGGCCGGGAAAGCCAACTCAGTTTGTCGTATAATTTACAATGGTGGGTGAGACGTGGGGCTGCCAGGGCAAAGCGACAGATGTTGTTGTAGGTTGTGTTTCACCTGGCAAGGTGGACCTTGGAGGTGCCAGCGAACAGGAGAAGGCCATAGCTAAGTGAAGGGAGCAGCACACCTCTTGCCAGCACCAAGCGAGCTGCAGATGTTAAGTTTTTCTTTGCCCTGTAGGCAAGACCCAGTTTACAGTTTATGATTCTGCAAACATTTAGGATGTGACTCCCCAGGTCAAGTTGGGGGTTAAGTGTTACCCCAAGGTATTTTATTGAAACTGTGGTTAGGATGGGAGAGCCATCCACACCACTGACACATAGAGGGACAGGAGAGGCCTTGATCTTGGCTGCTGACCCAAAGAGCATGACCTGAGTTTTTTTCAGATTAAGGACCAGCTTGTGAGATGTTACCCAGGGTTGAATATTCTTAAAGGCTTTACTCAGCTGAAGGTTAAGAACCCCAATGTCCTGGGAATGTGCAAGGATGACAAGATCATTTGCACAAAGAGAGACACTACAGTTGGAAGCAGCAGCAGGGAGGTTGTTAACAAATGCAGAAAAGAGAAGGGGCCCCAAAACTGATCCCTGTGGGACACCAGAGGTCACTGGAGTGGGGTCAGAGAGGACCTTGTTGAATTCAGTCTGCTGTATTCTGCCCCCTGTAGGTAGTTTCTCAGCCAACTCAAGGGGGGGGGCACAGGCCAAGGGACTGCATCTGTGAGCAGAGTAATGCATGGTCCACAAGGTCAAAGGCCTTGGATAAGTCTATGAATATAGCCCTAGAGAGTTCGCCCTGGTCCATGGCCACTCTGATGTTGGTAGAGGCAGAGACAAGGGCAGTGCTTGTGCTGTACCCTTTATGATAGCCATGCTGCACAGGGGACAGCAACTTATGAGCCTGGATGTACTCTGTGAGCTGTTCAGCCACAGCCTTCTCTAAGAGTTTACTAATGGCCGATTGGGATGGCAATTGGACAATAGTTGTCCAGGACTTTGGGGTTACCTTGCTTCAGAATGGGGACAATCCTTGCCACTTTCCAAATGCCATGGATAACACCACTGGCAAGGGACAGATTGAAGATATGTGCCACTGGGCTAGCCATGTGGGGAGCACCCAGGTTCAGACGCTTGGGCTCCATGTTATCATGGCCAGCACTGGAGTGTGGGGAGAGACCAGAAAGAAGTCTTTGCATCTCCATGACAGACACAGCCCTGAGATAAAATAATGGGTGAGAGGAGTGAGCGTCCTGAGGGACAGTGGCCAAGGGGCCACTAATATTCCCTACAGCAGGGAAAAAGGAAGTAAGCACAGTCAAGTCAGAAAAGTGGGAATTTAAAGCATTAGCAATCGTAAAGTGGATTATTACAACCTGACCCACCAATGATCATATCAGAAACCCCAAA
Organism: Neoceratodus forsteri; assembly: GCA_016271365.2. Taxonomy (NCBI): domain Eukaryota; kingdom Metazoa; phylum Chordata; order Ceratodontiformes; family Ceratodontidae; genus Neoceratodus; species Neoceratodus forsteri. Next base: position 596,089,504 of record CM057450.1, on the reverse strand, counting down.
GCTGGAGGAGCCGCTGACTAAGTTTTTTATGTTCCTACAGAACCTTCATGCGTCCTAAGCAGGGCTAAGCAGGGCAGATTTACAATATTCACTTTTTGCCACCCTGATGGCATTTTTGAACTCATTTCTGATCTTCCTATACTGTTGGAAGATGGACTGATCCAACGTGCTTTTGAAGTGAGCCCAACACTTGTCCCTTGCACGCATAAGGGCTAGGAGACTCCCATGCAGCCATTTTGTGGCAGACCCCTTCACTCTCTGCTTAATAAGGGGGGCATATTTGTCCTGCAGGGTGCCGAAAACAGTGAGAAACTGGGAGACAGCTGCGTATGGGTCATGGGCACTAAGCACTCCTGACCAGTCAGTGGTCCTCAGATCATCATGAAATGACCCCAGATCAAACCTAGAGAAATTCCTAACATGAATGATTTTGTGGGGAATTTTTGGGAAGAGGACCTTCCACACACAAAACACCGGGGTGTGATCTGAGATAGAGTCAGGTAGGGTTCCAGCTGAGCTGATCCTATCTGGACGGTTTGATAGGACCCAGTCCAGTAGGGAGCAAGTCCCACCTTTAGCAGACCATCTAGTGGACTCCTGGTTAAGCTGAGTCAGGACAAGACTCACCAACAGAGGTTTAAATTGTTTGGAGTTACCCCCTGTCCAGTTTAAGTTCACATCTCCTAGGATCAAAAGTTCATTATCCCCAACAGAAGGACAAGTGGTATCCAGGAGGTGGGTAAGTCCAGGTAGACCATCCTTTGGGGTTGTATGTGCATACAACATGCAGCTTCTTTGTATTTCCAAGCAACAGCACAGTGTGCAGCAGCTCGCAGGTAGACAGGGAGGACTGCTGATGGATTACCACAGATATTCTAAGATGACTCATAATAAATTAGGATACCACCCCCTCACTTTTTTCCTGGCCAATCTTGTCTAATAAACTCATAGCCAGGAAGTACACAGGCCAAGTCTGGTATTGAGGGTTTCAACCAGGACTCTGTAATGTCTAGTATGTCAGGCTTACAGTGGATGACCCAGGCAGATAGTTCATCATGGTTGGGTAGTAGACTGCGAATGTTAAGGTGAGCAATTATTAACCCCTTTCCCAATTTCCAACATTCAGGGATTGAGGAGGCCTGATCTGTGGTACCAGGGTTTAGCTCAATGTCACCAGCAATGGCCAGTATCACAAGGAAGAGCCGGGGAGAAACCTTATAGGGGGAATGGTACCACTGGCCGAGGGCCTTCGGGATGGTTGTCTTCTCACAAAGGCAGTGCTCAGAAGGCATCTGAGGTCAAGACAGCAGGTAGGTCAGGGAGGCAGTCTGTCTTGAGCTAGAAAGGTTAGAGAAGGTGAAATCAAACACCTCATGTGGGACAGTTGTTCCCTAGTGGTCACCATATAACCGACAAGAGTCTATGACTGTAACTACTCCTTTATTCTTTTCTAGATAGTGCAAAAAGGGGTGAGCCAGTTAGTCGTGGCTGATATATTTAATGCTTCAAATCCCAAAACTTCAGCAAAAGAAATGCCAACTTTAGGAGGGACTGGGAGTTTCTGGGGCAAACTTTGGGACACCCTGAAACTCAGGAAGAGCTGAGATTCATAGCTAGATCCCCTCTTTAAACACTTTTGTGGTAGTTAAATGCCTGCCTAGAATTTCTGGGTACATTGTGACTGCTTACAACAGTAATCAGTGGTGATGTTGTGCTTAGAAATTCTGGACTAGGATTTTTCTGTTCAAAAATGTTTTAAAATTTCTATGATCAGGTAAGTAGCACATGTGCTTGAATGTTTTCAAAAGTAGAGCAAATGCAGTATTTATAGAGGCTTAGTGATTTCTTAAAATATTAAAAATCTGTTTAAAAAGCATTAAAAAAGAAAACATTCAGTGGTGGGCCCAGGTATGTAGTTACAGGGCACCTACCTCTTAAGGTAGTTGTTAGCAGCTGTTTCACCATTATCTGAATTTTGAAAAGCACCATTTTACATTTGGGTTATATACCTATCAAGCCCTCCCACATAAACTCCTGGACTCACTTCTGTTCGATTGGCCAAGTTCTTTAAAAGAAGTTGCTAATAAGCAGGAGAATATAAAGGAAGTCTCATAAACACAGCACTATACCCATCTTGGTGTCTATTAACACTATTTCCTCCTGTGTTTCTACATTAAGGCTTTGTATAGGGTTTATCTGCAGCACAATAGAAGAGCTTCCCCTTAGTGGAACAATAAACCATGGGAGGTTGCTGCATCAGATGTTGGCTGGCTGCAGGACACCTCTCCAGTTTAAAGGCAAGGGAGGGCATCTTCATGTGAGGCTGATTGGGTTTCTTTCTTTTGTCAGGCTGGGATCCAGGAAGATTCATCTGGCCAGCAAATGTGGCTGTCTACCACAAACCCTAACCACATGACTACTTGATTAGGCCATTGTTTTGTTTATCAGATTTGTAACACAGTGCTAATCTTACAATTCCTTCTCTTTTTAATTAAGAGGTTTAAAAAACAAGAGGGACACCCTGGGGAGCAGTCCACTAGCTGACAGTAAAAATAAGTGGTTACTATAGGTGATAGGGGTTTTCTGTTTCCATCTCGGATCGTACAGATCTGTGGGTATCTGTTTAGTAACAGAGCCTTCATCTGAATAATCAACAGATTTCAGAACAGGCTTACATGGCAACACAAAGTAATGTTTTAATTTTTTTTTGCACTCATGACCTTTATTGGCACGTCTCATCACCTACAATATTGATAATTACGGTGTATATAATGCAGTTATTACACACTATAAAGTTTCTGTATTCTCATTGTAGGAAATGCCCAGACTGCTGGGTCTTATCGTAACTGTCTTTCTATGTCTGTGTCTCCTCTAGCTTTTCTTATCTCCTTGTATCTCTTCTGTCTCTTTAGTTATAAATTTAAGTTTTAGTCATGCCTGCAGTGTTTTCTGTGGTGTGCTTCCAGATGGAACCTTGAAACTTGAAATTGTACACTTTCAATTAACTTGGTCTATTAAATAGCCTAACTGCCAAATACAGCTCAATCAATTTACTATTCATTGTCTTTTTTATGTCTAACACAGTTTATCTTAAGCTACTACCAGTTTACTTACACAACAGCCAATTTGTGATCCTTGCTCACACTTCTAGTTATTATTGAAGACATTGATATAGAACTGATGATGTCTTCAATAATAACTAGAAGGCTGTGTAAGGGTCTAGTTATTTCTTGAAGAAACTGATGCAGAATGGTCAGTTGATCCCTGCCCCCATGAATACAGATCGTCTTCACTGGGTTCAGCTCTAGAACGGGGGAATTGGAAGGTTCTTGAGAACTGCAGAAACGGAGATAACCCCAAGATGACTTTTGGATCTGAACATATTAAAAAACAAAATTCATGTAATTTAATAAAACCCCAGTATAGCCTAATACACTCTAGCCAGTCTTAACTCATGGCTGCCAGGATGTACTGTAACAGGATACAAGGCGTTTTAGGTAGCAACATTTAGTCAGAAAGTTATTGACCCTCCTACTGTGTTGCCAGAAGTCCCTATTCTTTCAGTAAAATCTGCATTCCAATGGCAAAGCTCTTCTTTTAGTTAAACATGAAACCCTGGGAGCTGGCTTCTGTTGTTGGTGGTGGGCTGCATCAGACCCCCCAAGCTAATGGCAGGGTTGGGCAACTTTATGCAATGCAGATTGGACCTGCTTTGCTGAATGGACCTCCCTCTATCATACCTCAGCCTAAATCGCATGGATAGACAATTGTTTTAGTTTGATAGTTTTGCTACACACCAGTAACGTGAGTTTTCTAATTTCTTGATCAACAGTAAATTACACAATGTAAAGAAACATTTACATTTCTCTATAAGTGCTGTTGCATTTAAGCAATTGCTGGTCTATTTTATCTGAAATAATGTGCTATCACCATAACACTGTAATACCCCCATACCATGAATGGCACTTCACTTCATACTATTTTTTATGCAAAAGGTGCCATTACCTGATGGTAACCCAGCCCCAAGCATGACTGGTTTATTAACTATCCAATTGCCATTTATTACTAACTACCCATCTCTAGTTTTGTATCCCAGTCATTCTCAAGACCATCTTAGTTTCCCCACAGAAGTATATCAAATGGTTTACTGAAGGGTATCAGCTTCAACCAGTCCGCTGTTGAGAAATAATATTTGAACATGTTTGAAAAGCTTAATTAAAGTTTGTGAAGAAGTCTTTATATACTAAGCAGCGATAATATTATAAATGTTTGGTGAGGTTGCTATCTTTTCTACTCAGCAAAATGTACCATTTGCTAAAGGGACACTGTCAACTCTTTTTACGTCATATTATTTCTAGTTAAACACCCAAATTTTATGATTGCTTACCTTCTCTAAAATTTACTAATGTTGCTGGTTGTATTCACTGATTTCTAAGTAGAGCTGAGATGCATGCTAATGGTACAGTTATACTCAACCTTGTTTATTTTTTTTCAGATCCTTGGTCTACTCTTCCTGCATACTTCCTTAACATTAGGAATGACCACAGACAGTGCAACCACTTATGAAGCAAGTCTCCATTCTTCACACTGCATTATGAGTGGCTAAACTGTGTTGGGTGTGTTCCTGACTCCTAGAAAGATGTAGTGGAAGCTGATTAAGGAATGTAAACAAACATATTTTGTGTGGTATTACCAGTATAGTGGTCAGTCTGGTTCTTTTTTTCACTTTTTAAAAGAAAAAAGGAATTAGAATCAAACTCCCACCTACATCAGCAACCTCTGCAGAATGTAAGCAATCATAGTATGTAATCTTTTTAAAACTAGGAATGCTTTGAGGCCTAAGGGGGTCAACAGTGTCCCTTTAATAATAACTAGTTAGATGTTATAATGTATGGTACAGTGTTATTACTCCTTAAAATCCATCCTTTTACAGTGTTGTTGTACCCTCAATGTGATGTCACAATGTTGTTATAACATCGTGGGTATGTCACATCGATGGTACAACAACATAGAACGCATTCATGCATTCGCGATACGCTAACCTTACCGTAGGACTTCTTGACCCAACCATGGCGGTGAGAACTGGACCCAGTGGAGAGTGGTGGTGACAAAAAAAAAAACTGTAAAGTAAGGATCCTGCCTCTCATTTTTCATTCCTTATGTGGACCATACACTATATAAGATAATGTATGGTTGACTATCATTAACAAAGCATGTGTAGCCACCTTGAGGTTGCCAAGATGACCAAAACCTCTCAAGCTTCACTCTCGAGGTTTAAACGGTTACCTTGGCAACCTCTCAGTAGCTATACATGCTTGTTAATGATAGCCAACCATACATTATCCTCTATATTCTAACTAATTTTCAAAGGCTACAAACTGATGTTATGCATGGTTATGATAGCACAAATCTTGTCATACCCACGTATACTGGGATTTTTTTGAACTGTCAAATAGTGACTGCTGTCATTTAATTTTCTTCTCATCTTCTTTTCTGTCCCCTTCTCCCACATGTTGAGCATTCTATGTGCCCCTACCAAATCCCCACTCGGCTGTGTCTCCCAGACCCACTGTTGTCTGTTAATTTGTTTTTTAAATATCTTATTAAAAAACAGTTACATAACATATGGGTGCAGTGTAAACTCCATTTTTACATACCATTGTATTGTGATGACCTTGCAAACCTCTCTAGCTTTGTTCTCATGCTTTGTGAAATCACCGTAAACCTTGGGCGCATATAAATACCTCTTTATACATGGCACCCCATACATGATTCTATATTTTGCCCATGTTTGATTGGTACTGCAGGTCACAGTAACAAAGAATGATACTTGCTTTCTGCAGAAGATCTTTGGATCAAAACTGATAGAAACCAGTCTGCAGTTTGGTTGTCCAAGTGTTAGCCTCTGCAGGTTACACATTCTGTTTTCAGAAATAGATGAGACTAATCTGAATCCTACCTGGAGCAGACAAAGGCTCGGTATATTACTCTATGGCCCAGTCTACAGCTGTTTTGTGGTGTATAGGGACTGCATAGTGCAACTGCACTCACTTGTGCTGAATAAATGTGTAAATCAACATGAGCCACATCTACAGTACACAAATGCAGTGTGTGAAAAAGTATCTTTTGCACACATATGCACTGCAGACATTTTTTTTGTTTTTTGACCAGGAAAAGATGACTAGGCAATTCTGCCTATTTTCTTCCTCATCCTGGGGAAGAGGGGGAAGATACAGATGTAAACTGACATACGGAACCAGATTAAGCTGTTGGTGCTATTTTTAGTGAATGGGGGGAAATTTGGCCAGGACACTGGGAAAATTCCTTTACTCTTTTTGAGAAGTGCCAATGGATCTTTAACAACCACCTGAACAACCACCAGAACAGGCTGATGGGATCTCTGTTTAACATCTCATCCGAAAGACATGTATAAGGCAGAGTATGTCGGGATACACACACAATCCGCATAAGTGAACACTAATCAATAGCATGAGATAAGTGTTCACAGATGTAGATCTCAAGCTTGGAAATGGTTCCATGTGATAAGAGTGCCATCAATAATAACGCTGAACTTAAGAGCGAATACATATTGCCAATGGCAAAAACAGCAATCGATTCCACAGCACCTGACAATTTCAGTGACCAGCACTTACGTTCCATAACAGGACCTATTAAACTTTTGTTTTATGTGGGGGACCCCCCTTTGAGGGGGGCATTGCCCCCACACCCCTCATTAATAATATGAACTTGGTGTGGTTGACACTGAGGGTCACAGGAAATCACTGGAGAGGGGGGCTACACCATGGGGGGGCTACATGTCTGCAAGGGGAGAATGTTGGGGGCAACCTGTGGGGGAACAACATTAGGGAACAGAACTTCTGTAGGAACAACAAACAAATGATACAAGGAAACAACAGAAGAAAAAAGAAACACCATTTCAGTCCAGAACTCCGGTCCACCAGCTTCCAGCTTCACAGACCATCACCTTAACCACCATGCCAGATGGCCAGCTGGAAGCAGCCTTCCCAAAAAGCCCTGTAACCTTCTCTCACAAGCTGTGCCACACTGTTTACTGCATCGTAACCTTTGACATTCACTGTGTTACCCCTCGCTATTTATTCATCCTCGCTATTTCCACAGGTGCTCAAACTTGAGTCACTCATACTGAGTCGCTCAATTTGAGTCGCCCATATCAAGGGTTACCCTTGGAAACTATGCCACCTCAGGGCTGCAGTAGCAATGGAACATCTCCATAACGTGTCAAATGTGTAACTGAGTCAAAATGTTCAGTCCACAGCAAGGTCATAGCATGTACGTGCCACAGCAATATACAGTGAACAAATATCAGGCTATGGTAGGCACAGGGACACATACACCATACACAAAACACAAAATAGCAGACAGCCATGCAACAGTGATCACACACATTATGGTGAGACCTAATGCCCCCAAGTCCATTCTAGTCTGTAAATTAAGAGCAAGGGATGGCAAGCAGCACAAAGAGGCACACATGGAGACATGCGATACCAATGACCACACTGAAACAGAAATACAGTGAAAAACCCAAGGATTCACTTTTGTTATATCTGACACTTCTGTGCCTGTCCTGCCCTGGTACTGATCAATTCAGTGAGGTGTTTGTCCTGGTTACCAAGAAGCACTCTCACCTTGCTAGCTTTAATGCCCCTATGGCACCCTAAGCTATCCTCAGTCACAGTCTTATAGGACCAAGCCTTGCCTCAAGTGGTGTTCATTGCAGTCCCTGCAGCTTTTCCCACCAATGGCCTTCCTGATGGGTCACATCCATGCATGGGCAATATGGACCCTGATCACAGCATGGCCTCTCGGGGTCCCAGTCCTCCTGTTCACCTGCCCCATCCTCTGGCTGGCAAAGCCTCCCATGCCAGAGCACCAGGTCCCTTATATGTCTGAATAACCCCTAGGATGACATGAGGAGGAGGCCATCATAATTCAATGCCGTAGTATAATTACTGGTTTCATATATCAGCTTGAAACCAGCACCCTAAAACTCCAGCAATAAACTGGTGTGACATCACATTTAAGTATTACTGCATTTTACACTTTTGTTCTAAACTGATGCTGCCTTATACTGTGCTCCATTTTGGCATGGTGTGTCAGTTTCTGAGACATGATAAAAAAGAAAATATGAGCAGAATTGTTGCTCATTTATTTACACACATACACACACACACACACACACACACATACTAAGTGTGTGATGTCAGAACAAACCACCTGAGCTTCACTCGCTTGGTTTTATATAACACAACACACCTCAAGTGTAAAGAAATGTGTAAAACACACTGCTGCCAATAGATTAAAGTGGCGATAGCACCACTATAGGTAGTGTTGAGTAGTCTGTATAATGTTAAACCCCTAACTTTACAGTTTAATAGTTTCACTCCATTAAATAGATTTGCACCAAAATTTGCATACCCAGTCGGGGGATGCAAGGTTTCTTGATGTGCCAAGTTTTATTCCAGATGGATGTAAGGATTCTGAGATCTGGATAGTACAAAAAGTGGAAAATCTGTTGGTTTTTTTTGCTGTTTTTTTTTGTCATCGCCTAGTGACCAGATGATTTGGAATTTTAGTATGAAATTTTCAAAGTAGAAAGAGCTTGTCCCAGAATGATGCCTTTACTGGTTTGGTGAAAAAAATATTAATCCATTCCCAAGTTATAAGGATTTGAAATTTTGGTTCTGAGCATGCTCAGTATGGTCTTTTGAATAGCTGTTTCATACAAAAGAAGAATTTGGCCATATGAAAGATGATTTCTCTTTCATGATGGGTAATCCTCTTTTATGAGAGATAAACCGTCTTTCGTGTGGCAGTCATCATGTTTCCATCTTTAGAAAAAAAATGTTTTGAAAACCCATAAAAATGATATCCTGCAGAGATACCAGTTAAACAACACCCCTTAGCTGGATTCTGGAGTTAGGTTTTCAAAAAAGGAC